>CM067503.1:26657267-26947980 GCA_034509495.1 Acestrorhynchus altus
CAATAAAGTTCTGAGTTCTGTGCCAAACATGCCTTCTGATACTGAACCCAAATCATTTAACTTTAGATTCTGTCCAAAGCACATTGTTCCAGAGGTCCTGCTCTTTGTCTAGATGTTCTCTGGCAAAATTTACTCTTTAGTCAGCAAGGGTTTCCTCCTTGCACACCACCCATGAAAATCAAACGTGCTTGATCTCTTTCTAATGGTAGATTCAGCTCTACCTGTAAGTCCTGTGATGACATTTTAGGATTGTTGCAGACTTCTTTAAACAACCTACGCCTCTTTGGATCTCACCGTGGTGATACCACTCTCTTCAATCTTTGAATATAATTAAAATGAAGATCAAATGTCCATGTGTTTAAATATGTTAAAGAAGACAAAGGTGTTCACTGGGCGTCCTAACTTTTCATGACTGCAGAATCAGTCGAGTACCTCGGGTTCAGAAGCTGGAGAGTACAGACAGGCATCATCCTGGTAATTTCCAGCTGCAGCTATTAGAACTGCACCGGACTGCACCATCTCCCGACAAGCAGTGTTGAGAGTACGACTGAAGCCTCCAGCAAATGGCAGCAAGACAATGACAGGGCTGATGGGCTGGGTCTGCAGGGATGCACGGATGTACTCCAGACCTGTGGAATATTTTTTTTTTGCACAATATATTGTTTGTCATGCACACAAGTCGGATAGAAACAGACTAATCATATACTAGATTATCTTTACAGATACGCTGTCAGAGTACAGTAATATAGAAATTAATGATTTTTTTTAAAGATCGCCACTTGATAAATCATGTAAGATCAATAAGTCAGTATTATTCATTTACTGAGCATGATCATAAACTGTATAACAGATAGCTGTATGATTATTAAAACTATTCTTTACTGTCACCATAATGACTATCATAATCCAGAATTATGATATTGTTATAACAATGATATGAAATATATATCCATGTCCTAATGAGCTTTATGTCATTAGTCTTAGTTTATGCCCACATATAATTCAAAAAAGGTAACTGTTATATATAACATACTTATTACATGTAAAGTAACATATTTCAACACTTTTTGTTTTACTTGTCTTACAAGCGGATGAAAATCAGAAATCCAGACCACTACAATCATGAAGTCTGCTGACCTGACGATGTCCTTCTCAAAGAAGGTAAGCAGAAGGTTAATGCTGTCTGTTCTCAGACTATATTAATGTAAAGTTGTCTGGAAAGGGATAAAGTGCTGGGAAAATATGCACAAGCAACACGTATGACCACAGGCTTGAGAGGATTGGCAAGAAAGTAGATTCAAGATCAAGAGCCACCACATACAGACGGTCCTATTATCAAGCCCCTCCTGAAGTACAGACATCGTCAGAAGCATCTAACCCGGGGTAAGGAGAAAAAGAACTGGACTCAGAACTCCAAAGTCCTCTTTTCAGATGAAAGTAAATTCTGTATAATCATTTAGAAATCAAGAGTCTCAACTCAAGCTCCTTGAGTCTGGAGGAAGAATGGATAGCCACTGAATCCAAGGTGTCTAAAGTCCATTGTCTCAGCAATCTGTGATGGTCTAGGTTGCCAGGTCTTCTGCTGGTTATGGTTCACTTTGTTTTATCAAGGTCTCATTTTCCAGCAGCTTCTGTCCACAGTGTGAAAACATATCTGAAATATTCATTTAATTTGAAACTGGATTTTTATAGCTATACATAACCTATATAACAGTTTGCCTATTTAAATTAATTTATGAATGAAAAGTAATGTTTTCACTAACACTTTTGAGCTGCAATAATATTACATTTCTCAGTACATCTTTAGTCATAAATTTTTCATCTTTACCAGATTACAGTTCTGAAGTAATCTATCCAGCACTAGTTTTTATGACACTGGCATTAACAACATTTGTTATGTGAACTAACTGAATAACACTATTTTTTTCACTTGGCTGTGAGCACCTTGACCAATTGTATACAGTGGTTCTTTAAAGTCTGTGACCTATTTCTATATTTTCTATATTTCTCCATAAATTTGCTAACATTGCATCATTTTTCTAAATAAATAAATGAGCAAGTGTAATATTGTTGACATTTGTTTGATTTAGTTTATTGTATGAAAATCTGACAAAATGTTTAAGTTAAATTAATGCAGAAATATTGAAAATTCAAAAGGGTTCACAAACTTTTATGTAATAAGAACACTAGTCAAAGTCAAGTCAAGTCAGCTTTATTATCAATGTTGAAATGTGTACAAGACATATAGAAAATTGAATTTGCATTTCTCTTAGACCCATGGTTTGGTAATAAACATTAAACATTAAATACACACTCGTACATACAGTAAACCTAAAATAAACACTGTAAACATTAAATGTAGAAATATTAGGCTCCCTTTAAGGTTGCAGAGGCCCCTAACAGATTACGTCTGTAGGTATGGATAGTGCAATTATAGACAATAAGACAGGAAACTGAAAAGCTTATAAGCTGGTCAAAGTGATCATGTGCTTATATAAAGTCTGCTGTTGATTTGGCTTCACATGTGCACCTGCACAAGGGGGAGGTGGGAAGGGCAGGAAGAGAGTTGAGCGTCCTGACAGCCTGGTGGACAGAGCTGTCCCTCAGTCTGCTGGTTCTGGCTTAAAGACGCTGCAGTCTCCTCCCTGATGTCAGCAGCCTATAGGAGCTGCGGAGTGGGTGGGTAGAATCACCAGCCATGTGGAAGGCTTTGCGAGTGAGGCAGGTGCTGTGAATGTCTTGGAGGTAGGAGAGAAATGTGTCAACGATCTTCTCAGCTGTTCTCTTGATGCACTGGAGAGTCTTGTGGCAAGACAAAGCGCAGGCGCTGTACCACATAGTGATACTTTAGGTCAGAATGCTCTGAATGGCACCACTGTAGGGGGTGCACTTTATGGGGCTTGAGGCTCCAGCTCTTCTGAGTTTATGGAGGAAGTAGATGCGCTGGTGGGATTTTCTCTACAGCAGTACTGTTTCATACAGTAAATACTGTGTAGTCAGAGGAGCATGCTGGGTGCATGTTCTTCTTCTTCATCTTATCAATGTTCAGAGAGATTATTGTGAATGCACCACAAGGCCAGGCGGCTCACCTCGCTTCTGTTGTTTGTATAATTGTTGTTGCTGATAAGACCCCGTACAGTTGTGTCGTCTGCAAACTTAATACAGAGGTTGGAGCTCAGCGACGGTGCGCAGTCATGTTTCAGCAGAGTGAATAGAAGGGAGCTCAACATACGTCCTTTGGAGAGCACCTTTGTTCAGGGTGATGACACTGGATGTGTTGTTGCTGACCCTTACTGCCTGTGGATGCACAGGATGGCAATGCCTTCTTCAGGACTGGGATGATGGTGGTATTAATATTAGTAAAACTAATATTACTATATGCTGTTAATCTCTCAAAGAATACTACATTTATCTTGAAACCCGAAGGAGTGGAATTACCAGTGCTGTACTGCAGAAAGTAAAATTCTTTCAATTTATATTAAAAATGATTCCAAAATTGACCAGTGAACCATCATATTCAACTGTACCTGCACACTGCATATTGAGTCTCTGCTCTTATGTTGCTGACGATGTGACCTGATGCAATTGAGGCTTAATTAAACCATACTGAAAGAAATGTTGTTCTTTTTGTCATTTACCTGCCAGCACTCCAGACACAGTGCCTTTGCCCTGGCAGTTGAGCACCCGCACACTGTTCACACTGACTCCACGTGCCACACCTGAGTCTCGCCCACTCACCACCCCTGCTGTGTGTGTGCCATGACTGTCACACTGATTGGCCTGTAACAGACACAGGAAGGATGAATGAGTGGGTGATTGAGTAAATGGACACAGAAGTGGGTCAATGGATTTGGTGACTTTGGTGAACAGGTAGGTGAATACAATATAGACAAAATACTGGGACAACAGCCTATTCACTGTTTCTACTTAAATCAAGGCTTTTAAAAAGAGTTTTTCATGACTTTGTCTTTAATGTCCAGAAAAAAAATTCTGTGCAATTGTGGAGCATTGTTGTGAGGATTTGATTGCAATCAGACAAAAGCAATAGCGAGGTCATGGTGATCATCACCCCCATACTTCCCAAATGAACTGGATGGAGCATGAACAGTTCCACTGCTTCAAAGCTCAATGCTGGAGGGCCCCTCTAACACACACCTGACATTAGACATGGTGCCAATAGGACCATGTTTGTTTATCTTCTCCAGAGAGTCCTATTCTACTTCACAGGGACTCTGCAGTACCTGAATGTATTAATTATAATGGGTGTCAGTAAACATTTGTACAAATGGTGTATTTGTAGATGAATGAACAAACAGATGGAGATTTTCTGCATTTTGCAAAATCTGTGGTCCACTCAGGTCCACTGTGCCACTGGCTTATTATTAGGCTATGGTTGCCAAGCAACATAATAGACAAAAATGATTGCCATTCATAGAGAACTCAACTGATGTGTGAGGTCACATGTGTCTTTTTTCATAGACCAAAGCAGCAATAATAACTGTAAATGGAAAATGTATGAATTACTGAATATTTGGTAAATTAACTTGTTTAGTGGTTTGTGATTCTACTGTGGTTCTACTGACCTGCCTGTGAACTCTGATCCCATCCTCCTCTGGTACGCTGTTGAAATCGGTCACCATGACTCTGTTCTCGATCTCTCGATGGCTTGTCTGAACACTAGTGTCCATGAGATAAAGCCCCACCTGAGCTCCGTCATCTACACATAGACAAACACACACATACACAGACACAATATTCAGCCACATTTACGTATTGTTTTCAGAAACAGCATGGGCAAGCTGCATACCATTCCGCAAGCCATTGTATTCATATGTAATATGAGAAAATGTGAAATTAACAGGTTTGTGTCATATGTCGGTGTGGTGTTGTACTGCTTGTGATGAGTGCCAGCTGTTTCAACCCCTAAGAAGCAGTGACTAATGGGTCAACATAACATCAACTTCCTGTGCAGTGATTATTGAGCACTCACTACTTCCTATGCCAGGGGTCTCAACACACATCTGCAGTGAACCAGTGTGCAGGTTTTCACTCCAGAAATATGTGATCAGTTTGAGACCCACTGCAGATACAGTTTGAGACCCCTGCCCTATACAGTTTTGAAGTTCCCTATGAACTGAACACTGAACTGAAAATGGCCAAACATCCTGTGTAGTCCACTTCACAGAAAACTACTAGGCTGATCAGACCACACCTACAGAAGCATTTAAAGCAGCATTTTGTAAAATTGCAATTTACAGTCAGGAAGTGTAATTCGTGCTTTGAGATACCACTAAAGGGCAAACTTTACACATGCATTTTTGGACAAGCTGAAAGATACAGAACCATCACTGAGTAAAAGAAGCATGTGGTCTGAGGCTGTAGAGCAATATTACAGGATTTTACACTAATATGACTTATTATATGACACAATTATATAGTGTTATACATAATTAAATAGTAGTTACACAGTTCTCATGCATTGTCTTGCCCCCTTCACCAGAGTTACAAAGTGCAGTTAGCACCATACTAAGTCCAGAGTAGCAACAATCGAGATGTTGCTTTAACTACAATTCAAAGGCAAATAAGAAACACTTTGGTAACAGTCTAGGAAAGGGATGTCAAACCAGGACAGAAACAAGCCCCTCTGGTTTTAGACCGCTGAGCTACTTGGATCCCACCTTAAATTCTACATTATTAATATTCATATTTGTATGAAACTCGAACAGGAAATGAAACTCTGGTACTTTAAAGCAGTAACCTGTGAGAACCAGTTTAGAAACAGTATATAGATATAATGAAGATCGCACTCAGTTTCATTTATTAATCAAATATTGTTTGGTTCTGAATACATCAGTATACAAAGAAGGGAGAATAAAACTGTTGCTTTAGGTGCAACTGTCATAATGGTTCAGGCAGGTCTCAGAGTTCAGGCTGGAAGGCCCTTTCCTGTCATGGGAATTGAATTGCTTGCACTTTCTGCCAAGCCTACTTGTGTGTGTTGTGTCTTCTCTTACTAGGTGGTGTGTATTTTCCACTCTCATGCTTTATTTGGATGATGCGCTCCAGGTTCCAAGGCAAGCCCTGTGCAAACACTGTCGAGTCCTCTTCGATATAATCTACATGAGGCAGCTTCAAAGCCTACACAGAGATAGAGAGAGAGAGAAAGAGAGAAAGAGAGAGAGAGAGAGAGAGAGAGAGAGAGAGAGAGAGAGAGAAAGAGAGATTTTAAAATGTGCTCTGGAGTTCACATGTCTCTCTCTGTTACATTGATGGTCCTGGATACCATGTGCAGGACGTCGCTGCTCATCTTCACCAGGAACCCACGTGTGGCTCCAGAAAAGGTGCGCGTGATCTCGGTCAAGTAACCTCTCCGTGCAGCTCTGGCTGTCAGTGCGCGCTTTGTGCGCTCTACCTGATTCTCATGTGTGTCCTTCTGCAGCACCACAATGTAGTGACCAGGCACACGCCATGCAGCCTGTGGAGACACAACCAGAAAGAGAGAGAGATGTTAGTGTGTATAGGGAACCTACTGCACTCAAACAGCTCAATAGTGAATAGTGATGCATGAGGATCTTCTTAATTTCATGCATGAAATATATATATATATATATATATATATATATATATATATATATATATATATATATATATATGTGTGTGTGTGTAGTGGTGTCTTTGTTATATGTGTTTGGATAGCCCATTTCAAAATGAAAATAACTGGAAAATCCTTTAAAGGAAATAAATAAATATAATAATAAAAATAAATAGAAACTTTTCCTGCACATTTTTTAATTAGGTCTGAATTGAACATATTAGATAAAAACTGAATAAAAACAGAATAAAAAGCAGATATTTAATCTGCCACCACCTTCACACAGACAATTATTCAGTCATTTGCTTTCATTTGAACACATTAAATTATGTTAAAAAATTAAAGTACACTTCACATTTTGTAGACATAAGGTCAGAGAGGAATCTCTGTAGCACAGTTTGTGTTGGTCATCCGCTAACCCTTCATCTGTGCTCACAGGACACTGCTGGCTGAATATTTCTAGTTGGTGAACTGTTCTCAGTCCAGCAGTGACACTGAGGGGTTTAAACACTCCAGCAGCACTGCGGTGTCTGATCTACTCATACCAGCACAACACACACTAGCACACTACCACCATGTCCGTCACTGAACCACCACCCACATAATACCTGCTCTATGGTGGTCCTGTGGGGTCCTGACCATTGAAGAACAGAGTGAAAGGAGGAGAATAAAGTATGCAGAGAAATAGATGGACTACACTCTGTAATTATAAAACTACAACGTGCTTTGGTAAGACGAGTTGGTAAACTGGTATAATGGTATGACTGTATATGTATATATAAATATTATGTACCCCTTGAATCAAGGTGCTTTCTGTGAAGACTGCCCCATCCTAATCTAGATCTGTGATTATGATCACATGCCATCACAGCTTGTGTTCGCTTGTAGTTTGATTGATTTTATGTGTTGTCATACACATGCATATTATAAATCTTAGGTCTCAGAGATTAGGCAGTGTCCAGCATTGGCGTAATCCACCTGCACATATTTTCATTTTGAGAACTGAATACATACACTGACACATAGTCACCACGACATCACCTAAGCCAATAATATGTTTCCAAACAACCTGAATCCAGCACCACTTCACACACTTCTGCCAAGTCTACATCAGCTAGAGCATTTCTATGGAGCGTGGAGTTTGTTCACTCTTTGCTGAAGTAACAGCCTCTACTCCTCTGGAAAAGGAGATGTTGGTCAGGTAGTGATGTTACATCATTAACTCTGAATCACAAACAAACCTCCAACTCTTCCCTACTCCAGAGTGTCCAGTTCCAGTTCCAGTGCTGAACACCTGTGTCCCAACAACTGCACCTTCAAGCCCCTCAGCTGATGAGTGGAGGTGGAGGTCCTACCTTGGTGCACCTGAAGAACTGGGCTGAGGGCGTAGATTCCAGCTCTGGTTGGGAGTCATCTTTGCGGATCAGAGAAAGAATCAGCTCCACATCGTCAGTGTAGTCCTGCTCATGAGCAGACAGCTCCCTCACACACAGCAGCAGCAGCTGCAGCAGCACAGCCCTCATTCCTGCACAGCCTCGGTCAGGCGCACTGCTCCCGGTCAGCACAGTTTGAAGTCTAGTGCATGCTTGTGTCACTGGCGGAGGGGTTGATTGAACACTCTGATTGAACACTCTGGTCTCCTGAAGGGCGGGGCTATGACGTGTTCGCGGCTCACGCCATCGCGCTGTGATCTCTGATCTCTGGATGAGCTCGAGTTACAGCTGAGCCGAGGAGGAGCAGCTCTGACTGTCCTTCAGCAAAGACCCTGAAAAGTGTTCTCGAAAGCACAACCACTGTTTAATACCTTCATATGACTCATCCTCAAAACAATATGAATGAATGAGGCTCTGCAAAATGAATATAATAACTGTTAATATAGACATATCATAATCAGACTTACTATAATATAACTTAATATAACTGATCATAAAGACATATAACAAAACTTACTATTATAAATGAATATAGATATAACTTAATATACCTGTTAAAAGACATATAATAAAACTTACTATTACACCAATTTATATCATAATATAAATTAACATACATATAACTTAATATGACTGCTTATAAAGACACATCATAATATACGTGAATACAGATAAAACTTAATATAACTACTAATAAAGACATAATAAAACTTACTATTATATCATAATATACATCAATATAGATATTAATTCATATAGATATAAATTAATATACCTATTAAAAGACATATAATAAAACTTACTATTACATCAATTTATATCATAAAATAAATTAACATAGATATAACAATATAATTGCTGAAAGACATAATATAAAGTATTATAGATATAAGTTAATATAGACATAGCATAATATAACTTTCTATTGATATCACTTAATATAACTGTTAATATAGATATATCATTATACTGTTAAAAGACATATAATATAAATGAATGTAGATATAACTTAATATAGACATATCATAATGCTGGGGTGGTTAACTGTTCTCCTTCATGCGCGTGCTGTGTGGGGGCTGCTGGGCTGAGGTTAGTGAACTGTACAATCCTAGTTATTGTGGGTGACACGTGAAACACTGTCTCTGACATACAGATTAGGTGAGATGCTGCCCCCTGCAGGTCTGTTGTGATTAGAACGTTCATGAGGTACACTTTACAGTACATTGAAAAATTATACATAACCCTTGAACTTCCCTGTGTCCACGAACCCCTGAATCTGCAGCCTTTAACTACATTTACATGTATTTTAATTGGATGTTTATGTAATAGACCAGCAAAAGTAGGTAGTATTGGTGAGGTGAAAAGAAAATGACACATGCATTTCTAACATATTTACAAATTGAAATTTGGGAAGTATGGAATCTACATACTCTCTCTACAAGCTTTGCACTTCTAAAGGCTGAACATTTGTCCATTCGTCTTAGTTAAACAGTTTAAGCTCAGTTAGATTGCATGGGGAGCATCTGTAAACTGCAACTTCTAAGTCTTGTCAAGTTCTCAATGGAATTTAGGTCTGGATGTTGAATAGGTAATTCTAACATTTGAACATGCTTTGTCCTAAACCATTCAATAGTTCCTCTGGCTGTATGTAGTGAATCTCTGCAGCTCCTCCAGAGTGACTGGAGTCCAGTCTCCTTGCCTGGACTGTCAGTTTAGGTGGACCAGTCATGTTTCAGTAGGTTTGCAATTGTGCCATACACCTTAAACCTATAAATGATGATGGACAGTGTTCTCTGAGATGTTCATATCTAGCGATAACTTTATATAAGTGTATATAAGAGTATAGGGCGCTGAATACAAGTAACCCGCAACCCGACCACCACAACACAACTGGACTTGGTGCAATAAACAGTTCAAAAGTGCAATAATAATGTGTAATACCCTCCCACCCTCCCATAAAGTTCTATCAATAAAGTTCCATCTTGTCTTATCTTATCTTACAATTTCATGCTACACTTTTCAGATTTTTAATGATGTATCATATTCTTTTCACACAATTACTTGCTACTTTCTTATGATCTGTTGCATAAATATCCAAAAGTACCCAGAAAGCCTTTCTAATTAGTAAGTTTATCTTCATTCCTGCATTCCCGATGTCCAACTGGGCACACCTGTAACTTGCAGCACTGAGCTGTGGAGTAGATGGACCTGCATCTGGTACTTTTGAGATGGATTGGCATTTGACATCAAGAACTAACCATTCAGTATTTGTACCTGATCTTACAAATGCTCATGAGGCTGAATGCAATCAAATCCTCAACAGTATTCCAACTTTTAGTGTAAGGTGTTCCAAATGAGAGTAGAGGCTGTAACTGTAACAAAGGTAGGACACAAATGTACTCAGTGGTGTTGACTGACCACTGATTTCAGATTAAACTTTGGGTAAGCAGATGTCCACATAGTATATTTGTAGTGTAAATATTCTGCACTCTGTGTGAATGTAAACTTTACTTAGACTTTCTGGACATTGATGCAGAAGATCATAGGTTGCTACACCAACTGTTGGAAGACAAATACAGGGAGAAATATGTGCTGTGTAATGTGCACTCAAACAGTGCCATAAGCAAATGCACTTCACTTGTGACTGATTACATTTCACTGAGCTGCGCCATTCAGCAGTGGATGGGTTGCCAGGGGTGATGAGCATGGTTTGATGTGCCAATCTAATTGACTCAAAGTGAACCCTCTCTCTCTCTCTCTCTCTCTCTCTCTCTCTGTGTACATGTACCTTAAAACAGCAGCATGCTGCTCTGGTTGTTTTCACAGCAGTGCTGTTTGTACTCCTGTACACAGCTGTCATGTTAGTCCAGTGGCTCTGAGGGGAAAATAAATAGTAACATGCACTGTGACCTACCATTCATATCACTGAATGTACATGATTTAATGGAGACACACATAATATCCGTTAAACTCTTTTATTCATTTTCCTCAGCTTTCTCTCCAGCTCTCTTGATTGTGGCTGTGATTGGGTATATACTGATTAGGTGTATAGTATAGAATTTATTAAAGTAAGACTGCTGACTGCAATACTAAAGGAAATTCAGAAGAGTTCTCTCTCTCTCTCTCTCTCTCTCTCTCTCTCTCTCTCTCATCTCCATGGAAATGTGAACCAAGGTCAGGTGTGTGTGTGTGTGTGTGTGTGTGTGTGTGTGTGTGTGTGTGTGTGTGTGTGTGTGTGTGTCGTGTGTCTTATCCAATATATAATCCTCCCAGTGCACTGTTTTGACTTGAGTCTGAAGTTTACTGTATTAATCTAAATCTCACATGCAAAGTAAAAGACAAATGCAGATCTTCAAAAGAAAAACAGAGGTTAGAAACAGAAATGGTAACACAACAGTTTTCATTTTTGCCTTTCTGGAGTCATAAGGCTAATGCAACTAACAAGTAACCGAACCTTAGGACCAGCAGACTGCATACCAACTTCAATCTCAAACACAGATAGAGCAGATGCCTGAAAAGAATTTTGAAGGATTTCTAGACATTAAAATCATCATTGTGTTTATTTTTTTTAATAGAACAATAGAATAATCACCCTTGTTGAGTATTTTAGCATTATTCATTGAATCAGTTCATTGAATAGTTTTAGTTGGAAATCAGATAAATTCTTAAAAAGTCCAAAAAAAAGACCCTTTTTAAAGTAGTTTAATGCGATGCTTGCTCGCTCACTAGCTCACTCACTTACTCACTCACTCTAATTTCTTTTTGTTTGTGTTCAAACATCTATAAAAAATGAAATCTCACATCTGACTCCAATGCAGATTAACATCACAGTGGAAGTGTATAGTTGGTGTAGTGTAGCAGATTACAACCCCACTATTTCTGTGGCAGAATAGGGTTTGATTCCCTGGCTGGGCAAGCAAACTACACTAGACCAGTAAGAGTTTTGGACAAGTGATGCTTGAAAGTTTGTGAGCCCTTTAGAATTCTCTATATTTCTGCTAAAATTTGAGCTAAAACTTTATCAGTCCTAAATTACGAAAAGGAAAACCAAATCAAACAAACGAGACAAGATATTTCACTTCTTTATTTATTTTGGAAAATGGTTGCTATGGTATCCCAAGTAGTTGTTATGCTGTTGCCCATTGCTTGGTATAGACTTGCTATGTGGATGCAATGATGTTGCTAGTGGTTGCAATGATATCCCAACTGGTCACTATGAAGTTGCTACATGTTTTGAAGGTGGGTCCTATCGTATCCAAGTTGGTTTTCAATGTACAACACTTATCAAAACACAAGCAAGTCTTTGTTTCTGTTAAAGTAGTGATGTAGTTAAAATATACAGCAGTTGATGCAAAATACTGGGTCAGATTAATAACCTAATATGGGGTTTGTCCAATATTGACCCAGCGCTGAACTGTCCAGTATTAATCCATTTTTAAGTGTGTATACAAATGGTAAAAGACAAAATTGAGATTTCTGAGTTAAATATAATTATTACTACCATTTTCAGCTATGTTCCATACTTTTGTTCATTTTTATGAATAGCTGTATTTTATGCAGGATGAGAAACCACATAACCAATTCTGCTTCAGATGAATTAACAAATTTTGAGGCATGTTTGTGATAATCTAGGCATACATTTTGGCAGAATAGTACAAACTTAAGTACTACATTACCTTCATAGTTCCAGTGCAAATATAACTGATCTTTGTTGAAACTGCATTTTTGCTCAAAATGTCACTGTAAGAGACTTATTCACTGTCCAGCTCTGAGGTGAAGTAACAGGAGTCATCCACCTTGCCATAGTAGAGCTCAGGCTCAGAGCCCGCTTGTGTAATCATGCTATCAAGGAGGAGGGTGCTGGAGCGGTGCACGCTTGGAGAGCTGTGAAGAATGACAGGAGGCTCAGGAGCTTTGCTCTCTGTCTGGCCAAGTGAGAATACTTCATCGTCTTCTCCTTCATCTTCTATGTATAAACAGGCCAGAGGAGCTTTCAGGGGTTCTGTTGGACTGACAGATTTTGAGGGGAAGAAAGTAAGCCAGAAGAGAAATGCAGATAGACAGTGTTGGGTAGTCTGTCGAAGAAAGAACTCTTTTTAAAAAAAATGGTGTTTTACATATTAATGAAATTATGTAATTCAGATCTAGAATTAGTATTTCAGATCTAGTACTTGAAATACTTTTTTTGTTAACACAATCCACCTTCAAAAGCTACCATAAAAAAACGACAGGTTCTGTATAATGATTTACACTGTGACCCAGTTGCTCACACTGAACAGAAGTCTCTTAAAAACAGATCTGAAAGTGTTTACTAATATTCTGTGTGTAATACAGTTCTGCAATCACAAAACCAGTGCCTGCTCATGTATAGTCTTTCTTTCTTTCTTTCTTTCTTTCTTTCTTTCTTTCTTTCTTTCTTTCTTTCTTTCTTTCTTTCTTTTATTTTCTTTCTTTCTTTCTTCTTTCTTTCTTTCTTTCTTTCTCTTCTCTGCGTTTACAGAATTAAACTCCATTCCATCAATATTACCATGAATATAATCTCATCATAGACTGAATAACTGCATTTGCTGTCTGCTAAGATTCAGTCGGCTAACCACGAAGCCTCATTAGTGCCCAACTGATTGGAACACTGATGGATAATGAGTGTTGATAGATTATCCACAAGCACATAAAGACTGTAAAAGCCTTCTTCTCTGCCACTATAACACAGATAGAGTGGGGACTGTCCTTTTGACCTTGTTCAGTTTTAGGTATAGTATTAAGCATATATATATATATATATATATATATATATATATATATATATATATATATATATATATAGATATAAAATGTTTATAGTTTGAAAACAACTGATCTCTCAATTTTACTATATTTTAATATTTTTTTACTCTTTATGACTTAAAGTGGAATTACTGGTCTATTATGGCCACTACCTTCACCTGAGGTTGGGCCTGAGGACCAGTATGTCTCAGGCCCCACTGGTAGTCCCCAGTCCACACGTTGGCTTCCACAAGACATAGCCAGCATAAATTGTGTCAGCAATTTGTGCTGTAGATGATCTGTAGGATCAGGCCAGACCAGCTAGCCTTCTTTCTTGGCCTTGGGGAAATATAACCCTGTAGATGGGCCAGCAGTTCTCTTTCCTTGGAGCACTTTTGGTAGGTACTTACCACTGCATACCAAGAAATCCTCATAAGACATGTTGTTTTGGAGATGCTCTGACCCAGTTGTCTAGCAATCACAATTTGGCCCTTGTCCATTTTTCCTTTCTTTAGTGCATCTTAAAGAACTGACTGTTCACTTGGTGCCACCCAAGTAGATCCCACCCATTCACAGGCCCATTGTAATCTGTTAGATGTTTTAATAGTATGGCTGATTGTTTACATATTTATGTACAGTAAATACAGAATGAGGCGCAACATAGGGCAAATCAAAGTATAGGATCATCTTAAAGGTTCAGCAATAAAAACAGCTTTGACTTTATGGCTATAATTGAAAAAGAGAGGTGGTCATTTTATAATGAATCCTGGCTTTTTTCTGGTACACCGATAGTGAAGGTATTATTCTAGTAAAGGTTAAATTGTCATGTCCTACCTGACCTGCAAGATCTCTGCTTCAGCACACAGCTCCTGTTTCTCAGCACTCCCCAGCACTTCCTGGTCTGGCAGTATGAGTGTGACCTGCAGGACAACAGCAACAAGCCTTCTATAATGCTCATCTGTGATGTGAGACCCAGTGTACCAGGTGAAACGCTGGTGACCGCCACATTTTGGTGTTCATTAACAGGCTGCATTTAGACAGCCTGTCAGACCACACATATATCAGATTACTCTGATTCAGAATTGGTATTGGTTTTCAGAGAATCACAGTAAAAATTCTGAACAAAGGGGGTACAGTTATAGAAAAGAAAATCTGAGCATGTCACCTTGCAATAAAGTACAATTCTTCTGAATTCACTTAATCCAGTAAACAAACAACAAAAAGACATACAGTACCATTTTTCCACAATAGAACTGACTTAACGTAAGCACTGACTACACTTTTTAATGGTCAAATGCAATTAGTAGCGCAGTTAAGTTTAAGATTATACAAAATCTGCTTAATATGAGTTTTAATATAATATGAAAACATAAACAGAAACTGCTTAACAACAATTTGTAAATAAACATTTAGCTCTTTCCACTTACCCTTGGGTAGCATTGGCACATGCTCCACACTGTCCCAATACCCACCATCAGTGCCCCCATGGAACAGAATGTGGCAAACACCTGTGGCTCTTCCACAGCCATCAGGAAGACACCCAGTGCCACGAGCACAAGCCCCAGGACGATGAGCCCATAGCGGTAGGGCTTGTTCTCTGCCATGTGGTAGAGTGTGGAGGACTGCTGTGCTTAAACCAGTACGTGTATTTTCCAAAGGATCTGAAAAGCATTTCAGTGACTTTGTCTCTAAGGGGGTGAAGGTGAGTCCAGGAAGGTGGGTCACATATGACTGGCATTCAGCATAGCCAGTCGGTAACAGAGCTTTCTGATTAATGGTCCTTGACCAAGTGACCTTCCCCCAGGCTACGTTTGTGCTTAAGAAATGTTAGTAACCTCTCCAATGCAACATGGTGTTTTATGGCAAGTATAGAAGGGCTGGGCTCATGAAGACTAATGGAGAATCACTAAGTAACTCTGTACTGTTATGTACTATAGGCAGCACCTGAGATCCATATTAGCTGTGTTAAACTGGTAACCAGTCTACACCAGTTAGAATAGAGTCCAGTGTAAACTACTGTACATGTTAATTTGCTGCATCTCTTGAGTTTAGCAACATAAATCATGTCATTAAAGGTACTTGTATGAGACGTGTATAGCAGCCATTGTTGGCATACATTATAGAGTTCATATGAGCTGCATGGTGTTGATGAAGTAACAGCAGCATCCATTTAGTAAACCCAACCAGTCTATTACATTTAATATGAGTCAATATTATTCAGATACAGAAGCTAATAATTCAGACAACTTAATCACGTATGGTCTATTTAGCATGTGTCAGTTATACCCAGTAGTTGGCTGATGAATTACATGCAGTAGTATCAGCAGGCCACTCATTACAATCAGCGAATTGGTCAATCAGTCAGCACTGATTACTACTATCCCACTGCTTTACAATGCTAAAGTGACAGAAAGAAGCTCTTTGTTAATGCAATTCCTTTTTATTTTGACGTGGCTTTAAACAAGCACAACAAATGTGAAGAAAAAACACACACACACAACAATAAGCATTAACAAGTGCAGCTCACACAATATGTCTTTAACATGTTTAAACATATGAACATTTGATCTTCATCCATTAAGGAATGTAGGTGATACATTAAAACTGAACCCAATGTTTTTTTTTAAAAATCTGTTGTAAAATGTAATTAATAGAAGGACTAAAAAGACAAAGTTAAGACACCCCTACATGTATTAGTACTAATGCCTGAAAGTAGAATCAGGTGCAACACATCAGCGTCACATGATTAGACTATCATTAGAGAGGACTTTGAAGGACTGGGGTCAGCTAGATACAAAAAGCTCTCCAAGGTCTGCAGAAAGAACGTTGTATATGCAGATGAGATTAGGAATGGATTTATAAAGATAATTCAATTGTCCCGAAAATAATTTATGAGAGAAGTCTCCAAAGAAACACGCTCTTGCCATAGTTGATATAAAAGTGCAGCTTCTACTATAAAAAACAACACTGAGCACAGAAACAGTAGACCTTTTTGGTACAAAACAAACCCAGCATTTGAACACAAGAACATCATACCAACAGCGAAGTATGTGGGATGAAGTGTCAAGGTTTGGGGCTGCACTGCTGCAGCAAGACCTGGAGATCTCTCAATCATAGAATCCACTATGAATTATTCACTGTATCAATGGGTGCTTGAGGAAAATGTGAGACCACCTGTTCAAAAAACTGAAGCAGAACCAAAGCTAAAAGAAACAAATTTCTAAGCAAACATCTAATTGATCTAATTCAGCCAAAGGATGAAACACCTTTTTCTTCAGTAGGAAATGGCAATTTTTGTTACATCATATTTATCTATATATATTGTTTAAAAAAATATAAAAAAATGAGGTCCATATAATTAATGCAGGTAGTGCACGTCATACAACTTCAGGGGCCTGAGATTGTGGGATCATTCCCCACTTAGGTCACTGTCTATGAGGAATTTGGTGTGCTCTCCCTGTGTCATTCCAGTTTCCTCCTACCTCCCAAAAATGCACATGGTAGGTGAACTAACCATGTTAATTTACACCCCTAGGTGTGTCTGTGGTACCCTGCAATAAACTGGCACCCTGTCCAGAGGGTATTCCTGCCTTGCGCCTGATGACTCCAGATGTGCTCTGGATTAACCGTGACCCTATTCAGGAAGAAGCACATAAGATAATGACTGAAATTTCTAAATAAAAAAAAAAAAAATAGATGGTGTCCTAATTTTTCATGACTCTATAAAAAACACAATACACACAAGCCCATAGAAAGGTACAAAATCCGAGTAAAATGAGGTAACAAAAAGGAAAAATAAATTCTATTAAATCCAAATGATTATGCAGACATTTTGCTCTGAAATCAAATTTTATTGAAAAACCTCCCAATAATATTTTTTTCAAAAATAGAAAAATTCAAATTGCACTGTTCCAAATGATTATGCAATGGAGTTTTATTTTATAGGTTGTAAAGAACTGAAATGGTTAAATTTGCAGCACTAAAAGGTCACATATACTGAAATTAAAAGCTATTTCAATCAAAAACATGTTAGCAGGCCAACTTGCCCAGGAACCCTTCTTTGAAATCACTTTTACAATTCTTGCATTCATTGAACAGTTTCTGCTTGAATTTCTTTGCACAATGTCAGAATAGGCTTCCAGAGCTGCAGTTTGTGAGGATACTCCAAAGGTTCTCAGTAGGGTTGAGGTCAGGCAGACCTCATCTTAATCAGATGAAACTGTCAGGCAGAAACCTTCCTCATTATGCCTTGATCTAAACGAAGCCACAAATCTCTTCACAGTATGATGATCATGCTTTAGTTTTCATGAAATTTCTTATATTTTCATACCCTGTCCAAGGTATTGCACTATTTGTGACTTTTCAGCAGCAGAGAGATCCTTTTTCTTTCCCATACTGCTTAATAATTTGGGACATCAATTTTAAGTAGTTTTCCTTTAATTGGACTCTGAACCTGGCAAACTAATTATCACAGGTATCTAAGACAGAAGTCATTAATCCAAAGAGCCATCCATGAGTTTAATTGAAAAACTAAAAATGTAATCTATATGACAAATCCGATTTGCATAATTTTATGCAAATTGTATATGCGCTCTGTGTGTATTTATATATAAATAATATATATAAATAATATTATATATATATAAATAATAGGCACTATTCAGACTGCAACACAGCAGATGTTTTTTTCTTCTCATACATCAATTTCACTGAATGTAATTCACTTTCATTTAAACACTGAAGTGTTTCCATCTTTGTAAAATGATAATGATATTTATTGACCAAAAACCCAAACATCTTTAGCAGTTAAGGGAATGTCAACTTGAGGCAGGGTTGGGACAGGAAGGTCACCAATTCAGTCCTCTGACCTGGCAGGAAGCAGGAAATGTTCTTTCTACACTTTTAACATTCAGGGCTGAGGTGTCCTTCAAGACACCCAACACCCAGTTGCTCTCCAGGTGCTGAGGTGGGTCAGTTAAATGCAGAGGCTATTTTCTCTCGTGCAGCTTTGCATTGGTGACTAACCATGCTTTCCAATCTTCCTTATAAATGCACAATGTAATGAATGTAAAGACTACAAACCATCCCCCAGATTAAAAAGGTAGTGTAGTGAACTCATCAAATCAATGTAATGTGATTTTTTTATCATTGTATAATATGATTGTGTATAATCTCTTGGATTATATATTTTGGCTACACGTGAATGCATTAATACATAATGCTGGTTTGTTGGGTATGTTTGTGTTTGTAGATTAAGGAACTCTTTCAAACATGAAATCACTTGAGCAAAAATGTTGGCTCTCAGCAAACAAGATGCATATATAATCAAGCAATCGCTGTCCTGCTGTATCCTCATACAGTGTATACAGAGTTCTGGATGTGATCTGACAGTAGTGGTTCGTTTTTCCTGCATTTACCTACTACAAATCTATATAAATTGTTGAAGCACCAGCACACATTTCTTAATGGCTGACATATGGGTGTGTCAAATGTTCAAGGAAGAGTAATTATCTGAAGTTGTAATGTGTAGCTGTCTGCTATTCATCTTCATATCAGTCTGATATGAAGTGGCAAATGGTGTGTTTTTCACACATACAGAACACCCGTATATAAACTCAGCTTTCGGCTTCCCACTGGAAACAAGAACTTGCAAAATACTCTCAAGTATGTCAAAACTAACTTCCTTTTCTCAAAATGGGATGTAAACTATAAGAGGACATTTTTATTCATCCAAGCTAGACATCAACTTAATGACCTATATCAGTCATGGTCTATATTTAGTGCTATTTATTAAAGCATAACTCTGTCCTTAGAAATGATTCTCATAGGCATGGTAAATATAGGCTGCACTTTATCCTCCCCCATTCAGAGGAGAGAGTCTTCAAGCCAGAATATATGCATTGCACACATCTACCCATTTTATACACGCCCTGCTTTAAAGCACTAACACAACATGTCTATCCTTGTGTACTTACTTTAATTGCTTTATAGAAAAAAATATATTTCTGCCAGGTGTAAAAGCTAATAATATGCTAAATGTATCCATCAGAGAGCGAATTAGTGAGCGAAAAAAAATCAAGATGAGGGTTAAACCCAGTTTTTCTCATCATAAGCCAGAAATTCTCTTCCTAACCCACTTTTAGTGCTTAATATCGCTTCCTTTTCTCATCTCAAAAGTAAAACCGCTAAAACCTCAGCTGGGTAACTTCTACTAATGACTCTATGGTCATGCACATTTACTGTCTTCAGAGAATTCCATGTTGGGCAGACTTACAAGAAGTGAAATCTAATTTCCTGCAGTGGGTGTTTAAACTTGTGTGTAGGTGGCTGATACCACAAGCAAGTCAACCGAACAACAAATTATGTCTGAAATTTTTTGATGAAGAACCATTTGGATAATCAGCTACATGTAAAGCTCATAATAAAAATAAAAACAACATTTTATTTAAGGAAATAGTGTTCTCCTTGATATATCTGTACTTCCTCCTAGAAAACAGGGAGATCAGGTTGTCTTCAGAGAGTTCCAAGTTGGACAGGCTTACAAGAACTGAAATCATGGACCACAATTTCCTGCAGTGGGTGGGTTAAACTTGTTTGTGAGGTGGTAT
The DNA here is from genome assembly GCA_034509495.1 of Acestrorhynchus altus. NCBI lineage: Eukaryota > Metazoa > Chordata > Actinopteri > Characiformes > Acestrorhynchidae > Acestrorhynchus > Acestrorhynchus altus. The sequence continues at coordinate 26,677,664 of CM067503.1, forward strand.
TGATGTTATTAAAAGCCATATGACCAGCAATGAGTCAACAAAAATGTGACTGGAAAGGAATATGGTGCAAGACAGTGGTCACTTGTGGTACTCATTCAGCCTGAGTGAACGCTTACAATGCTTACAAGCTAATTTTAAGGCTAACCATTTTGCAAGCATTAGCACCTAGCTTATATTATCTGTTACTGTCACCATGACAATCATGCGAGCACAGCAGTGATCATAGCTGGTTGAGGGACGTTGTGGTCTTCATGACAGTCTCATAGGGTGGTGGGGGCTCCATGTCCCAAGGAGGTGGGGTACCAGGCAGGTTGTGGATACTGGTGAGTGTTGTAGGGCAGCGCTGAATAGAGTGCCGCTCTTCTGCTGAAGCCCTGCGGATCCTGTCCAACCGCCTGTAAAGAAAAGATATCAAAAATGAACACAGCATTACTGTCCATGCACAAATAATGCTCAACAGTACAGATTCAGGCCTTAAGGGCCTGCTATTACTGTTCTAACCATGTGATGCACTTTTAGCAGATCATCAACAGTGCCTGATACCACAAGCAACTCAACAACAAATGCAGTTCCAGACCAGATGCCTACTCTGCTCTCTGTGATGGCAAGAAACAAGCATGGGATTGACAAGGTTTGAGCAGTTTGAATACTGTCTTCAAAGGAAGGAAGGAACGAAGGATGGAAGGAAGGAAGGTGCACATTGACCCACTATGCTTGCACACAGGGGAATTTGCCCTCTGCATTAAACCCATCCACACACAGTGATACACACAAATACACACTAGTGGGCACAATAGGGGGCAGTGACCACATGTGCCTGGAGCGGTGGGCAACCCCCCATCCACGGCACTTGGGAAGTTAAGTGCCTTGCTCAAGGAAACTTTAGGCATGTCCTGCCAGTTCAGAGATTTGAATTGGCAATCCAGTGACAAGGCTGGTTCAGTAATCACCAGGCCACGACTGCCACCCACAAATGTATACCAGTTAATTTAATGCCTGAATGTTTTTGATGTAGCACCATTTGGACAATCAGCTGCACATATAGCGCAGGCAAAAATAATGTCTTAACATTCTCCTTAGTTCTCCCCTGTAGTTTCTCCTAGACAACAGTGAGATCAGATAGAAAGAAAAATGCAACACTAGCTATTAATAAATCTGAAGATACACACTGTTTTTTTACTATGCAGAACTATTTTTGTAGAATTGTGAAGCTGACTGGACAGTTGTTTGTCATAATTGAACTGAATGTTTAATTAACATTTGATTTATTTTTACCCCAATTTTTCTCCACGTTTAAACCCAATGTTGGTACCCAAAGTGCCCTCCCTCGTCTTCATCCCCCACATCCTTCCTTGAACTTCTCTACACCTTCATCCCCCACTTACCTTTCATTAAAGACCTCTTCTTCCTCATCCCACACGTTCTTAAACCCTCAAACTCTATGCAATGAGAGACTGAACAGACTGCTGATAGACTGTTGATCAACTAAGCTGTGCACATGTATGATTCTCTTTCTGCACATGAATAAAGTCACAATGTAAACATCCAGTCTCCTATTTGCCAATTTTTTAACAACTTGGTGCCGTGACCCAGGTGGCATACTGAAACCTACTCAGTGAGCAATTCTGAACTGAAGAGAAATCCAGGCTTTATAAGACATACTGATAAAGAGTCATTAAAGCTTAGCCCCTCAGCAAGGTGAGAAAAATACTGTTTTGTCACTAGTAAAAGCCTGGCGTTTTGTGGCTGTAATCCCTGAATTGAGGAAGGTTTTTTTGTTTTTGTTTTGTTTTGGTTGTTTGCTTGGTCACCTCACCATGATTTTAAAAGGTTTATAAAAATGGTAAAGAAATCTGGAAACCTCTTAACTATAGGAACAGCCCACTAATTAAGGGTGGGACTGAAATGCCCCAGTGGACTGATTGAATTTTAAGTGTGAACTGACAACATAGTCAATAAACATATTCATGAGCAAAAAATGACTCAGTACTTTTCATCCAATGGTTTCTTTGCTGATAGAGAATTGACTGTAAAACAGCTTTAGGTTATGACCTCAAGCGTGTCTCAGTTAAGGAATGTCTTTTTGTTGCTAAGCAGTAAGGGGAATGAAAAATCACTGAGGTTGAAAAGCTACATTGCTAACTGCCAACCTAAGCACCAGTGCCAACCTCCAGTTATAGGTCCTCCTCCACGAATGCCATGCTACACAGAGGATGAAATTCTTCCAGTGTTGGTTAGACTGTATCTGGAATTGGATCCTCTATGATGAGGATTCTGAACCTATTTGCCATAAAGTATTTCAGGTGAGACCAGTCCACTGAGGTCCTTAATAAGAGTGGTGAAGTCAAGGAGACAAGGGTACATACTGGCCGGACTGGACAGATTGTCCAAGGAATTACATCCAAGGGAAATGGGCCTTCAATTCACTGACCTTATTGTGGAAAAAAAGAAAAAGAAAAACACCTATATTCACTGCATCTTAATGATGCTGTAGTAACAGCGAGCCAAGTCCTTAACATCACAGATATTTGCTGATAAAATGTCAGAGCGTTTAGGTTATAGCGGCCAGGACATTAATAGAGGGTGGAACGTTTTCCAGGAATGGATTAGCCACAAATGTTGTAAGACCACCGACTGGAGGCAGATAACTAAATGTAAGCAAAGAAAGGGGGAATCACCTGTATTATGAGTGGTTTGAAAGAATTTTTCTTCATCATTGTGGCATTTAGTCTTACTATAATGAAAGTACTGATCGCACCATTGAGGGTCCACACTTTGGACAACTGGTAAACTCATTACAAACAGACAAGCTCTAGAGACAGCTGTTCCAAACTGCTGTAGGGTTAAATGGAGTGAACTTAAAAGTGAGCTAGTCACATTGGACCTAGATCTAGAGCCGGTCCATATTTCATCATTTTACATGTCCTAACAGCCAAGTGCTCTAGCACAGGTCTTAATCATAATGTTACTAGCCACAAAAAGGAGTGTCATTATTGCAATTTTGCAAGGGAATGTCGTAAGAAACAGGCAGATAATTATAAAAGTCATGCAAACAGAAGAGACAGCAGGAAATCCTTCTTTCACAGGAAAGCTCAGCAAGCATTCCATTTTACAATTGTCCTTGATAATCAGGACCTTGCAGGGACTCACAAAGCAAGCCTTTGATATTCAGTGCCCTGAAAAGTGTCACTGGGATATCAACAGTTTATCCTGCTCCAATTTAACCCAGTTTGTCCTACTGCTTAAGCTCATCTGTGTATCATCTATAACTTTCCTCTTCGCCTTCACCTTCACTTAACCCTCCTTAAATGCCTTTTTCCTCAACAAAGTGTGTTAAGACCTACCGGTGGGCCAGTGGCTTTTAAGGGGTTAAAATGCTGATATGTATGTGTCAGTTCATCTTCTACTGACTTAATTATTCACTGTGACAGAAAATTTGACCGTACATTATTCTGACGCATTTCCATCACTATTGTTCTCTCCAGGTTTATTTTATGACAGATATGATATAGTGCAGCCTTTAACTCAAGTGGACACAGAGCAGATGTGCTCACTACTGTGTCTTTGTTGGAATGCATACAGAGAGACTTCAGCCAATTCGCTCATAGGTCCGAGTACACTAAAGCTTATCTAAAGTTTATACAGCTTCAATTCCAGAGACATACTGGGGTGGGGGGACACTGGCAAGTTTTGGATGACGTCAGCATTTTGCAATCCACACAAAAAATCTCTCTCTCTACAGTTCTGTTTTCCTTTTGGACATGTGTTGTACATCTGGCTGACTCTGGTTTCTGTCAGCATTTGTTTTCCTAATCATGCAATCAGTTTTAGCTAACCCCTCTAGCTGCTATGACTCCCATGTCTTTTGTTTTATCCAGCCTCACTCTCAGACTCTACCCTATCATTGTCTTTTGAGTACAGTCCAGTATAAGGCAGCTTTGATGACATAGGAAGCTCAAAGGAATCTGATTGGCAATTGGCCTTATCCCCCCTCCCCCACCCACCCACTTCCAGACATGGAACAAATCATGAAAGATGGAGCCATGGACAGTGAAGAATCATCTGACTTAAATACTCACATATGCACTTTAGACTATTGTAATAAACATGTTTAGCAGCAAATTAAATCTAAAAAGACCAGATCTACTAATCAACCGATTACAAATTTACCAGAGAAACCAAAAACATGCCAAATAAACACCCCACGCTATGTCTACATGCAGAGCACAATTTTCAGGGTTGTGTCTGGAAAGGTATAACTTGTGCCGAAATCCTTATGCAAGTTATTTAACTGCATAATACACACTGCACTCACACACATTCAGTACATTTGTGAAGGCATAATGCTGGTGCTCAGAGTTCACTATCCATCTGCTGTGTTCTTTGGAGCTTAAACTGGACTACAGAACGGGTCAAAGCTGAGGCGCAGACCCATCGTGTCTGTCATTCACTGGGGGAAACTCTGCAGACTCGCCCCTCTTTATTTTCCCTGTGACCTACTTCTACACTGCAATCAGAGCCTTTGTAGGCTTTTTAACTGAGAGGTCAGTGACTAAACACAAATGCTATGAAACAAATTTTGAAATGGAAAATATGATGGGCCAAACCTGCAGCCAATCAGAACACTCTGGAAAACAAATACAACATTCAGCAGAAAATAACACAGAAGCTTCAACAACTCAATATATAATCAAATGTTTCATAATTTAGTGAGTCCATTCATCACCTTTTTTTAAAAGCCTCCATTGTTTTCAGGGAACGTTTTCCTTTGTTTTCATTTCATTGTTTTCTTTTTCCCCACAATAAATATTTCACAGTGGTATCCATGATAGAGAGCTCTCCAGGCCATGCTGCAGCGGAGCAGTCCTCCACCACCATGCTTCCGAGTTGGTATGAGGTTCTTGTGCTCAAATGTGTCTGATTTGGGCCAAACATGTCTTCTGTTACTGTGCCCAACTAATTCAACTTTAGAATCATCTGTCCAAAAGACGTTGTTCCAAAAGTCCTTGTCTTTGTGCAGATGTTCACTTGTAAACTTCATTCTTACCCTGATGTCTTTCTGTGACAGCAAGAGCAAACTTGTTCTGAGATTTTTTTTAAATCCCTTCCCGGCTCATCTGCATCTAGGATCTTGCCACAGTGATCCTACTCACTTCAAAAGGCTTTTCAACCTATATGTTATTGAATACACTACAAAGACAAGCTATTTACTGTTCAAATGGATAAACATTATTGTTTCTTGTAAACATCACTCATTTTGAATTTGATTCCTGCCACACTTTCAAAAAAAGTTGGCTCATGTCTGGCATTAGGCATGGTGCCAAAAGATTTGATGTTTATCTGCTCAGAGTCCTATTCTATTGGCAGTACTTCTCAACAGGAACAAGCCTCTGAGTGTACATTTGCACATCTGTATTAGCAATGGGTGGAATTTAAAGTAATCAAATGCATTCACTGGCAGGGGTTCATTTAAAATAACTGCCAACATGGCCAGGTCAGGCCAACCTAGGAAGTTCATCATAAGAGCAGGCCACCAGCCTCCAATAATCTTAGAATGTCATCACTGGACCTACAGGTAGCACTTGCTACAGTTTATGTCAAGCAGCAGCATCTACCACTAGAAAGAGACTAAACACGTTTGATTTTCATGGGAGGTGTGCAAGGAGGAAAGCAAGATTCTGGAATAACATGCTTTGGACAGATGAATCCAAAGTTGAATTATTTGGGCCCAGTCACATAAGACATGTTTACGCAAATATAAATATAGTTAACATTAAGATCTAACGTCCTGTTTAAATATTTTAAAAAACATCAAAGGTGTTCATGGGGTGTCATAACTTTTTTCACAAGGCTAATTGATCATGTCACGCTAATTGACGTGTCAAATATTCACCATTTTACCATCCCAATCCTGTAGCTACAAATCATGCATCTTACCTCTGCAGAGCAATGGCCTGCTCGTAGGTGTAGCGGGTACCAGTGCGTGGGTGGAGCAAGAAGTGACCTGGAATGGTCAAATGACTGTTGGACTTCATCACATTACAGAAGGAGACGATGAGAATGGCGAGGCCCAGGCCACACACAGCCAGGCCAATGATGCCCATGAATGTTATGATGAGGCATACGCCAACTGCAACTAGCAGCACCCCCAGGCTCACCGACACCTTTTGGAGCAGAGACATCCTACATTCCTCTGCGGAGCCATCACACGGAGCCTCACTGCCCGCCACTCTGCCAATGCCAAAGTATGTGTGTGTATAGTCTCTGTGTTCTATATGAAGGAGGGAAGGTTGGCTCTGAGAGTGCAAGGGGTTTTGTTGCACAGAGCACAGCACAAAAGCCAGGCCAGTCTGGTGTCAGCTCATGTCCCCAGAGATCACAGTGAAAGACTCCAGATCAACCTGCACAAAGGGCAGATGGAGGGGAAAAAGCCCACCAGGAAAAGCCCAGTTAGATCAACAGTGCTTACTCATGTGTCATGGAATCAACATCAGATTTAAAATGTCATATTTCATATTTTACTTCCCCCCCAGTCTACACTAGTCCCACATCAATTTTCACAGGATGTCTGTGAAAGTACTGCTCTTTACAATAGTGTACTATAGATAACTGCACATGAATCTTTTGATTATTAACAGAGATAAAGTCAAGCCTGCTAAAAAAAACCCAAAACAGCTGTCTTCTGTGAAGGTAGGCAAGCAGTGGGGTGACTTGTGGAGAGTTGCTGGGCTTCCTACAGTGCACAATCAGCACTATCCCACACAGTTTGGTGATTTTCCTGCTCTAAATGAACTGAGACTTTGAACCAGAGTTGTTCTAGTGAGCAACGAAGACTATAGAGGCCTGCTAATGACCAAAGCCATCCCATTCACAAAGCATGTAAGCATTTACCTCCTTGACAGTGCTGTCGGATGCCCATTACTGAGAAAAACAACAAGATGCTTGTTGTAGCTGTTGGTTTTGGTTTTACTATGACAGAGTGAAAGCAAAAGCATATGTCTTTGTACAGTTACAATAGACATGTATTCTGGGGTTTTTTTCTAGCATCATTTCTAGCATACAGGACACTTTTCTCCAGATAATTCAAGAGGCCTCACACCACTGCAAACATATATAATTTTATATATAACTCACTTTATATTATTATGTACTATTACGCTGTGCTATAGGACAGTAACACTGACTGCTTCTTTACAGTAACACTACAAAAAAAGAAACATTATACAGAGATTATTATAGAAACATTAGAAATATTACACTATAGCGATGTTCTACCACAGTTAAATTTCACAAGAGGTCACAAATAGTCGAAGTTAAACACAAGCTTACAAATAACTGCAACTGTTGCATTGTTTGCTTTGTTATATTACTTGTGTGGGTGTTTTAACCTCTGATGAAAATGCTTCAGAAAAGAAATAACCCTTTGTATTATTCATATGATAATTTATTGCTCAGTTTTTTATTAACAAGCTAAAATATGTTTCTGTCCAGTGACACCCGTGTACTTTCTTTATGGTCCGTGTTTAGTTTTCTCTAATGTCTGAACCCAGTAGCTGCTCTATACTGGTGAATTTTGGATGAGCAGACCAATAGAAATGCTCAAAATGTACTTTTAGTCAGTCTCGTTTTACATTAACTTACATTCAAAGTTTAGAGTATTTTTGCATTCTCCTGTAAAGTTGCTGTTTTGGAGACAGATATTCTTCACTGGACAGCAGCGATATGGAGCATAGCACAGTTTCATTTTGTTTTGAGTTGCTTTTTAACTAAAAGTAATTGTACTCAAGTAATTTCACAGTTAGAGCTCAGAACATATTTTTCACACATTATTTAAAGAATTATTTAAGGTCAATGATTTATCACTCATTTCATAATTTGATACCAATGTGTAGAGAACATGATGCATGACTTTAAAGCAGGGGTCACCAACCCTGCTCCTGGAGAATTACCTTCCTACAGGTTTCAGCTCTGACCCAAATCTTACAAAAACCCATTCAGCCAATCAGGACCTTCTGAAGGCAGTAATTAGTTGGATCAGGTGGGGTGGATTAGGGTTGGATCTAAAGTCTGCAGGGAGGTAGCTCTCCAGGAGTAGGGTTGCTGACCCCTGGTTTACTAAAACCTGCAGTTTCTAAAAGTTTGTAGGTAATGTAGGTAAAAGTTAATGGATTTCTAAACTGCAAATTTACTTTATGACTTAACTGAACTCTATTCTCAGTGACATTCCTGTAATGCAGGTACAGTCCTCGGCTGGACTGCTTCCCCTGCTGCAGAATTCCCTGTATTCGAGCTCTTATTTATCTGTGTGAAGGTGATTTGGATGAACTATCTGTTAAACTGCTGCCGAAGTGAAGAGGCTCCCACTTGTTGACTAAATAAAACACCAACAGCGTTAATGAGAATCAGGACTGAATGTTATTCCAGTTCTAAAGCTGAATCTGTTAAATATCCTTGGTTCATCCTCTGTTCTTTCTTTTTCTTTATCCTTTGTTCTTTATCTTTATCCTGTTCTTTATCCCGTTCTTTATTCTGTTCCTCTTTTTCATTATCCTGTTCATCCTGTTCTTTATCCCTTTTTCTTTATCCTCTGTTCTTCATTCTGTTTTTATCTCTTGTTCTTTATCCTCCATTCTTTATCTCTTTTTCTTTATCCTGTTCTTTATCCTCTGTTCTTTAGCTTTTTCATTATCCTCTGTTCTTAATCTCTTTTTCTTTATCCTCTGTTCTTTATCCCCTATTCTTTAGCTCATTTTCTTTATCCTCTGTTCTTTATCTCTTCTTTATCCTCTGTTCTTTAGCTGTTTTTCTTTATCCTCTGATCTTTATCCTCCATTCTTTATCCCCTGTTCTTTATCTCTTTTTCTTTATCCTCTGTTCTTTAGCTCGTTTTCTTTATCATCTGTTCTTTATCCCCTGTTCTTTATCTTTTTCTTTAACCTCTGTTCTTTACCCCCTGTTCTTTAGTTCTTTTTCTTTATCCCCTGTTCTTTATCTCTTTTTCTTTATCCCCTGTTCTTTATCCTCTGTTCTTTATCCCCGGTTCTTTAGCTTTTTCTTTATCCTCTGTTCTTGGGCTCTTTTTCTTTATCCCCTATTCTTTAGCTCGTTTTCTTTATCCTCTGTTCTTTATCCTCCATCCTTTATCCCCTGTTCTTTAGCTCTTTTTCTTTATCCCCTGTTCTTTATCCTCTGTTCTTTATCCCCGGTTCTTTAGCTTTTTCTTTATCCTCTGTTCTTGGGCTCTTTTTCTTTAACCTCTGTTCTTTAGCTCTTTTTCTTTATCCTCTGTTCTTTATCCTCCATTCTTTATCCCCTGTTCTTTAGCTCTTTTTCTTTATCCTCTGTTCTTTATTCCCTGTTCCTTATCTCTTTTTCTTTATCCTCTGTTCTTTAGCTCGTTTTCTTTATCATCTGTTCTTTATCTTTTTCTTTAACCTCTGTTCTTTACCCCCTGTTCTTTAGCTCTATTTCTTTATCCCCTGTTCTTTATCTCTTTTTCTTTATCCTCTGTTCTTTATCCCCGGTTCTTTATCCTCTGTTCTTGGGCTCTTTTTTCTTTATCCCCTATTCTTTAGCTCGTTTTCTTTATGCTCTGTTCTTTATCCTCCATTCTTTATCCCCTGTTCTTTATCTTTTTCTATAACCTCTGTTCTTTAGCTCTTTTTCTTTATCCTGTTCTTTATCCTCCATTCTTTATCCCCTGTTCTTTAGCTCTTTTTCTTTATCCTCTGTTCTTTATACCCTGTTCTTTAGCTCTTTTTCTTTATCATCTGTTCTTAGGCTCTTTTTCTTTATCCCCTATTTTTAGCTCGTTTTCTTTATCCTCTGTTCTTTCTTCCCCTGTTCTTTAGCTCTTTTTCTTTATCCTCTGTTCTTTAGCTCGTTTTCTTTATCCTCTGTTCTTTAGCTCTTTTTCATTATCCTCTGTTCTTTAGCTCTTTTTCTTTATCCTGTTCTTTAGCTCTTTTTCTTTATCCTCTGTTCTTTAGCTCGTTTTCTTTATCCTCTGTTCTTTAGCTCTTTTTCATTATCCTCTGTTCTTTAGCTCTTTTTCTTTATCCTCTGTTCTTTATCCCCTGTTCTTTAGCTCGTTTTCTTTATCCTCTGTTCTTTATCCTCAGTCTACAGACAAACAGGTGTGTAGATGTTTCTGATCTCAGCCTACCTCTGAAACTTCATCTGCTCCTCGGGTTCCAGCAGATCTGAGGTCAGAAGATGGTCGAGGTTTATGGAGTCCGTTCAGAGAAACACAGAGTATTGTTCCAGTTCTCTAAACTCGCCCCGTGGCAGCGGAAAGCCCCCCAAAGCCCCCCAAAGCCCCAGAACAGGAGGCTCGTGGTCCAAGAACAGGATTCCTTCTCGCTCACACGCCTCGTTGTTCGAGCTGGAAGCTACGATCTGGTTTCAAACCTCCAGGACCCGCCTTCCGGACTGGCGTACTCAAGCTCGACCACCCCTTCCCATTCCCATCCCACCAGGGAAACGCTGCTCTCTATCCGGGATGAGGAAGCAGGAGGCTGTGAGCTGATCTCTCATTGCTGCTCAGACACTGCTCAGAGCTCATGGGTTAGAAATGTCTTCTCTACTCTGTCCTCCTGTCCTCCCCGCTGCACATGCCTACCTGTTAGCAGCAGGACTGCCTGGTTTTCCCTCCCGGGGGCGCTGTTTCTCACTTCTCCAGGCAGCGAGCTTTGCGGCTCCAACCCCACTATAACACATTCTCCATCAACCTAAACCCTTTATTCACGCAACGGGTTATTTGGGTGTTCATAGTTCTATAAAGAACCATTATCCTTACTGAAGAACCCTTAAAGAACCATGTGAGACTAGACCAATCTTAAATATAGTGAGATATTAATGTGTTACTTGTATGTACTCTTGTAGCCCAAAACAATGTAAGATAAACTGTATATTCACTGTATTTTAAGGTTATTTTGATGTTGACACTGTATGATTGGTAATTCAAAGTTTAAGATTCTGGATTTTCATTGGCTATTTCCCAACAGTTCAACATTTTTACCCCCACTTCTGTAAATTAAGGTTAAAAAATTCTAGATTTTGACACAGTTTCTAAACCTTTACTGAAGGGCTGCCTCTAGGGTAGCGTAAGGCCTCAACTAAGAAGAAATAAAATCTTACTTATCTAAGGTAGTCATGTCATCTCATTTCCACATGCCTTTTAAAAAACATAAATCTGAATCATTCTAAACTTTTTATCGACTGCTACATCTATTGCACCTTCTGTTACAGATATTTCGAAATATGGTTGCTTTTAATGTCCATGTTCCACAACATTCTCAAAATCAGACATAAAACATGATTTTTAACAGTTTAGAATTTAATTGTTTATTTAAAAAAACTGATTTGGGTACATGCACAAAACGCATCGTGTATAGTCTGCAAAGGAAATGCATAGAGTAGTCTATGTGCTAAGCACATATACTGTGTTTGATAATGGAGGCACATTATTTTAATATCACTTTGGTGGAGTCAGGAAGCAAACACTAAAAACATCTTGTTTGATAGTGTTCAAAACCCATTCTAAGAGGTCCATAGAGTAATATAAAACCTGGTAATGCACTGCAGTCATTTTAGATCAGCAATGCTTTCCATTACCAAACACTGGTCTACACTTACATTACATGGGAAATCAGAGTTTCCCAGATTGTCCATTTCCTCCAGGGGGAGAAGGCCATTTGTGACAAACCTAATTGCACACTGGGTTACTTTTGCCCTGATGTGTTTAATGCAGAGCCTGTTGTTTCTGTCAGTTAACTGGAAAAGTCTGGACGAGCAAATGTGCAAAGCCAATCCTTCGGCAGGTGCCTTATCACCATGTCCACAGTTAGCCCAATGCTACTAAAAGCAAGAAAAGAGAAATAATTGGTATTATTCCAAAGAAATGTCATCTTATGAGTTTTTTATTGCCACTAAAACCCATGTGCTTCTGTGAAGAACAGACTTGCGGTGTGGGTTTTGGTGTTTCTGTCTAAGCCACTGATGAGATTTTCCCTCTCAATACTAGTTGGCCTTGCAATGAGGACTTACCAAGACCAAACCTTCTTATACATTATGTCTGGTGATTAGGTCACACACTTACTCCACACCAAATCTCATAAGTGCTACATGAAGCAGGGATATGGTTCATGCATGCTACTTTGGATGTGATCTGTAAATGAATTGCTGAGAGAGTATATGTTGCTAGAAAAGTCTCAACTCTTAAACTAGTCTTACAGTAACTTGTTTAATCAGCATCTTCCAATGTAGAGAAGATGTGATAGTGGGACAGAACATTGTAGCTTTTACAATTAGGCCATATTTCCTAATTCATTCATTTCCAATTTGGAAACTTTCTCACATCTGTGAGAAAGGGGTAGAGGGACGGCTATCCTACATACATCCTGCAGTTCTTGTCATGGATGGATTTTGCATCACCGAGGATCAAACCAGCAATCCCTTAATGACAGGGCTGCAGAGCTAAACTGAATGTAATAAATGTCTTCTGATTGGTCCAGTGCAGACTGAAGGATCCATTGTATTGTTATCAGTCATTTTTCAGATACCACTTTATGATACATTTTTGCAACAATGGTGAGCTACATCACAGAGTGCTATAGTTCCAAATTTAAACACTAGATGACAATACAGACCTCACTTATGGCTGCAGAACCCAGTTAAAGCCAGTGATGAAATCCATGCTCCAAGTGTAGAAAATGATGTCAATCTTTCAGTATTTGTAGAATATGTAAAAGTGTGCCTTAAGGGGGATGTAAAGACTTAACACCAATAACTGGATACCCCTCTTAAGAGTCCATCACTCAGCCCAGTGCACTACATACCTTCAAAGCTTGCAAAGACCATTAACAACACTCTGAGCTCCACAGAGCAATTCCTCATGGGAATGCATGGCTTCTCGCAGCTCAAACTAAGAGGTTGACAGTGTTGTACATGTCGTTGATTCTAAAAGGCAAAGTATAATTAATCTTGAGAGATCAGACACGGAACATTACAGAATTCCGGCACAATAATGCATCACCATGTTTGCCTGGAAAGGACAGCCCCACCCTTAAACAGTATCAGTGATTGGTTGATTGTACTGAAAAGCAGCTGACTCTAGGCCTCCAAACTGATCATCTGTAGCTGTAGTTGTCTTGTTTTACATGAATTACATGAATTTCATACTTTTATGCACAATTTTATCTGAAATTTAATCTGGTAATGTGAAATATATCTGTTTCAAAATCAATATTGGTCACATGTGACCAAATCTGAAGTCATTAACACAATAAAATGATAAGAACTCACTTTATATACAAATGTTTTGAAATTTTATATATAAATTTGTGCTTAGAGCACAATGACTAAAAGTAAACATTTCAGACATCAACATTTATGGCTTTAGATAATCACTGCAGCTAATTTAGTTAAATAAATATTTTGACCACATGGGATGAAATAAGGTAGGTCAGAGTGAGTATGGGTTTTAAAAAGAAAGGTTGCAAAAGCTGGAGATAACTTTGAGAGGTCTTCCTCAGTGCTGCTTGGTGGCGGCATTTCGGGGCAGGGCCAGGGGGTTTACTGGCAGTGGGAGTCCTTTTACACCTCAAAGCTGATCTCACGAGAGCGGTTGAAGAGTGGTTCGGTGGGCAGCAGGGTGTCTGAATAGCTGCGTCTCAGATGTGTTGAGCTACATGTAGTTTTGATGGCTACTTCGTATGGAGGAGGTGGGTCCATCTCCCAGTGAGGGGGCTGCCCTCGTCCAGATGGGCTGAAGCATGTGTTCTCCATGGGAGGGTAGTCAAAGTCCTCACTGTACCTCCCTCTCCTGTGACACAAACACATACTTAAAATCATATACAGCCTAAATCTTTGGTATGTCGGGACACTGATACAATTGTGTTTTTTTGACCAATGAGTCTAATAACAACCAGCATTTCTCAATGTCACCTTTTCATTTCAAAATAAGTGCATTATATTCCTGATAAATCAGAGTATAAAAGTTCCCCTGGCACATACAGTATATCCTTGGCACAAAAGATGTTGGTACTTCCAGACTTTATACACTAGGGGGCATCACTAGGCCAATTGAGCTGTACTGAGGAGGACACTTTTAGAGTACTTAAGACATAGCACATACTTCATGTTGTATTTGCTTGTCCACTGAGTGAATTATAATCCTTTTAAGGGAGGAATAATTGCTTGTAATGACTCACATGATCCTCTATAGATCTGCCAGTGTTTATGTATAAGGTGAAATCTATCCTCATAGGCCCAAGAAAGATGCAGTCAACTGCTCACTACTCAGGGCTGGATTACATATATTAATTTTGAATTCTTCATTAATTCACTGTATTCATTATTGAATCTGACTACAAATAATTAGAGCATTAAATGGCTCAAAATCAGACATTTTTCCTCTTTAGCCCAATTCTATTCAGCCAAAATCTCTTTTGTGTGGAGGATCTATGTGGTCCTTATTGTCTGGGGCTACAAGGCTTTTACAGACCCATTACACAGTGTAAACTGCATGCCTGAACTATAACACATGTCATGCAAATGCATAAAGCTCTTATGCAATCTCAAACGGACTTAATGAAGTACCTATCTGCTCTACAGATTTTATGTTTTGCTCTAATATTACTTTAATATTTATGTGAGAATGGGACTGCATAATCTGCAATGATGGACACTTAAATGGAAAATGTTACCCTATCCTGTGCGTCTTCTTATGAATCATCATGCAACATTTATTTGCTCTTACGTTTTCACATTTTAGGAATCTATTACAAAAAAAAAAAAAAAAAAAAAAAAAAAGTCCAGGGACTTTGGACTTTTGAACCACCACTAAATTCGAGAGACTGGGGTTTGATTCCCAGTCTGGGCAACTATGCTGTGCTACACCAATAAGAGTCATTGGGTAAGACTCCTAACACTACTCTTGCCCACCTCTGTAATATGAGCAACCTTGTAAGTCCAGAGTGTCAGCGAAATGCTAAAAATGAAAATGTAAATCTGCACATTCATGCAATGACTATATAAATACTGAACCAACAGTGCACCATAAATATACTACAACGATGTTTATTCCAATAAAAAAACGAAGCTAATAAAACAATATACCAGTTACTTTTATAGCTGATTAAAATGATTCACTGTCAGGGTGATACTCCTCGTGACTAAGTCTACAGTACCTACAGTACCTAATTCAGGGTAATGGTACCGTATTCTGTTAGAGTATGTTTTACTGGTGCATCTAAAATTAAATGAACATTGTGGACAAGGTTTATGTTCATAACTTCATTCAATCGTCATGTATTGTATTTTCATTACATTTAAAGTGACATAGCTTTAAGATTATTTTTACATTTTGATACTGATTTGTAATTTAGTCAAAAAAAGTATTGCAATAAAATGTGAGATTCTGGATGTTTGATTTTCATGAGCTATAAACCACTGTGAACAACAGTTTAAAACAAATGTAAGAAATATGCGACTTTACATGTAATTATAAATAAAATCGGACTTTTTTGTATGAAATTGTGAAAATGAAACTTTTCCACAATAGTGCAACTTCGGAGATGCACTGCCAGTAGATGTGACTGGCTTTAGAGGTTATGTTCTGACAGAGGATCAGAACAAACCCTTAGATACTAAGGTTTTTTAAGAAGATATCTGTAGATCAGATCTGAGACGATGGATCCAGGGGGATTAACCTGGGGAAGCAGGTCTCCGGGTCTCAGTGGGCTTTACCTGTGCAGGAGGACGGACTGCGACTCCGGGAAGCGGCTCCCCGGCGGAGGGGTGAACAGGACGTGGCTGTAGTCGTGCGTGTAGTCTGCGGGGTAAGTGACGAGGTTGTTTTTGGCGTTCATGGCCCAGAAGAGCCCCAAGATGAGCATGATAGCCCCGAGCACCACGCAGCACAGGCTGAACGCCTGCAGTCTGTTCTGGCTGGACGTGAGGAAAGCGGTGGAGCCGCCGGTGACGATCAGGAAGACTCCGATGAAGATAGCGCCGTGGTGCAGAGACGGCATGGCGAGACCCCGCACAGCGCTCAGCACCGCCGCCCGACGCACGCACACACCGCGAAACTTCCCTCACTGTTACAAACTCCATTCAGCGGTGAAGTCCAGCCTTCCGTACTGCAGTGGACTTACAGATGTTCGGTCAGGTCCACGGCTCTTACTGTGAAGTGAAGCGGGGAGCTGGACAGGCTGCATGTTCCCTCTCTGGTCTCCTCAGTACAAACAGAAACCGCGGCTCCATCAGATCTGAGGTTCCTTCACTCAGTGACTTCACTCTGCTCCCCATCAGCCTGCAGCCCCACCCAGCCTCTGATCTACACACTCACCTACACACTGACCTATAAACACACTGATCTACACACTAACCCCCCCACACACACACTTATCTACACACTGATCTACACTTATCTACACCCTGACCTACACACACACACACTTACCTACACACTGACCTACACACACACTGATCCACACACTTACCCACACCTACACACACACACACACACTTATCTACACACTGATCTACACTTACCTACACACTGATCTACACACTAACCCACACACACACACTGATCTACACACTAACCCCCCACACACACACACTTATCTACACACTGATCTACACTTACCTACACACTGATCTACACACTAACCCACACACACACTTATCTACACCCTGACCTACACACACACACACTTACCTACACACTGACCTACACACACACTAATCTACACACTGATCCACACACTTACCCACACCTACACACTGACCCACACACACACACACACACACTTATCTACACACACACACACACACACACTTATCTACACACACACACACACTTATCTACACACTGATCTACACTTACCTACACACTGACCTATAAACACACTAATCTACACACTAACCCACACACACACACTTATCTACACACTGATCTACACTTACCTACATACTGACCTACACACACACTAATCTACACACTGATCTACACACTAACCCCCACACACACACTTATCTACACACTGATCTACAATTACCTACACACTGACCTATAAACAGACTAATATACACACTTATCTACACACTGACCTACACACACACACTTATCTACACACTGACCTACACACACACACTTATCTACACACTGACCTACACACACACTTATCTACACACTGACTTACACACACACACTTATCTACACACTGATCAACACACTAACCCACACAAACACACTTATCTACACACTGATATACACTCACCTACACACTGACCTATAAACACACTGATCTACACACTAACCCCCCCACACACACTTATCTACACACTGATCTACACTTACCTACACACTGACCTATAAACACACTAATCTACACACTGATCTACACACTAACCCACACACACACTTATCTACACACTGACCTACACACACACACTTATCTACACACTGATCTACACTTACCTACACACTGACCTATAAACAGACTGATCTACACACGTATCTACACACTGACCTACACACACACACTTATCTACACACTGACCTACACACACACACTTATCTACACACTGACCTACACTTACCTACACACTGACCTACACACACACTAATCTACACAGTGATCTACACACGCACTGACCTATACTGATCTACACACTGACCTACACACACACTTATCTACACACTGATCTACACACACACTGACCTATACTGATCTACACACTAGCCTATAAACACACTTATCTACACACTGGCCTACACACACACACACTTATCTACACACTGTCCTACACACACACACACTTATCTACACACTGATCTACACTTACCTACACTGTGACCTACACACACACTAATCTACACACTGATCTACACACACACTGACCTATACTGATCAACACACTCATCTATACACTGACCTACTCACTCATTTACATTTACATTTACATTTGCGGCATTTAGCAGACGCCCTTATCCAGAGCGACTTACAAAAGTGCTTTGCTGTTTACTTAGAATATCCTTTGCTAGTAGACAAGGCTGGAATCTAGAGATTCCGCATGTTTAGACCATGTTAATACTCCTGAAACAGATGAGTCTTCAGTCTGCGTTTGAAGACAGTGAGGGACTCAGCTGTTCGGACCCCCAGGGGAAGTTCATTCCACCATTTTGATGCCAAAACAGAAAAGAGTCTGGATGCATGTTTATCTTGCATTCTGAGGGATGGTGGGTCAAGCCGAGCTGTACCAAGAGCCCTTCGAGCTTCAAGTACAGCTCGGCTTGACCCACCATTTTTGACCATTGCCATCATGTATGGAGGGGCTGGTCCGTTTTTGGCTTTGTAGGTCAGCATCAAGGTTTTGAATCTGATGTTCAGCTACAGGGAGCCAATGAAGGGAACGCAGCAGAGGAGTTACGTGACTGAATTTAGGAACGTTGAAGATGAGCCGCGCTGCTGCACTCTGGATAAGTTGCAATGGTCTGATGGTCTGCATAGGAAGGCCACCCAATAGGGAGTTGCAGTAGTCTAGTCTTGAAATGACAAGAGACTGAACAAGCACCTGAGTTGTCTCTCTAGACAGAAAACGTCAAATTCTCCAGATGTTATAAAGGAGAAATCTGCAGGACCGAGTGAGGTTTGCAACATGACCTGTGAACTGGTCATCCACTACTACACCAAGGCTCTGTGCTTCAGCAGATGGAGTGACCAGTGAGTTCTCAAGGGAAATGGTAAGATCAGGGTGAGGACCAGTGCTTCCAGGAATGAATAGCAGTTCGTTCTTGCTGGGGTTGAGTTTGAGGTGATGGGCTGCCATCCATGATGAGACATCAGAGAGGCAAGCTGAGATCCGGGAGTGGACCTGGGTGTCGGAGGGTGGGAAAGAGAGGATGAGTTGAGTGTCGTCAGCATAGCAGTGGTAAGTAAAACCATGAGAAGATATTACTTTACCAAGAGAAGTAGTGTAGAGAGAAAAGAGAAGAGGACCATGGACTGACCCTTGTGGAACACCGGTGGAGAGTCTGTGTGGAGCTGATGTGGCTCCCTGCCATGTGACCTGTAAGAACGCTCTTCCAGGTATGATGCAAACCATTGTAATGCAGAACCAGTGATTCCAAGGCTACCAAGGATTGACAGGAGGATCTTGTGGTCTACTGTATCAAAGGCTGCAGAGAGGTCGAGGAGAATTACAACAGATGAGAGTTTGGCTGATCTTGCAGCATGGAGATTCTCAGTGACAGCAATGAGAGCAGTCTCTGTTGAGTGTGCCGGTTTGAAGCCAGATTGGTTTGGATCCTGTAAATTGTTTTGGTTGAGAAAGAGATGATCTACACACTAACCTACAAACACACTGATCTACACACTGACCTACACACACACACACTTATCTACACACTGATCTACACTTACCTACACACACACTTATCTACACACTGATCTACACTTACCTACACACTGACCTACACACACACACTGATCTACACACACATTGACCTATACTGATCTACACACTCATCTAACACTGACCTACTCACTGATCTACACTTACCTACACACTGACCTACACACACGCTAATCTACACACTGATCTACACACACTGACCTATATGTACCTAAACACACTGATCTACACACTCATCTACACACTTACCTACTCACTGACCTACACACTGATCTACACACTGATCTGATCTACACACTAACCTACACACATCAATCTACACACTGATCTACACACTGATCTGATCTACACTAATCTACACATACACTGATCTACACACATACTGACCTGATCTACACACTGACCTGACCTACACACTGATCTACCCACTGATCTACACACTAACCTGATCTACACACTGACCTGACCTACACACTGATCTACACACACACACACACACACACACACACACACACACTGATCTACACACACACACACTGATCTACACACTGACCTGACCTAAACACTGAACTACACAGTGATCTGATCTACAAACTGACTTGACCTACACACTGACCTATACTGATGTACACATTGACCTACACACTGATCTACACACGGACTTACACATTGACCTGACCTACACTTGGACTTACACACTGACCTGACCTACACACTGATGTAAACACTGACCTGATCTACACATTGATCTACACACTGACCTGATCTACACACTGATCTACAAATGGACATGTCCTACACACTGATCTACAGATGCACCTGACCTACACAATGATCTACACTGACCTGATCTACACATGGACCCACACACTGATCTGCTCAGTGACTTGATCTACACACTGACCTACTCAGTGACTTGATCTACACACTGACCTACTCAGTGACTTGATCTACACACTGATCTACACAGTGATCTGACCCACACACTGATCTACACAATGACCTGACCTACACATTGACCTACACAATGATTTACACACTGACCTAATCCACACTTTGATCTACACACTGACCTGCCCTACACACTGATGTACACACTGATGTACACAATGAACTGATCTACACACTGACCTATACATTGATCTACAGACAGACCTGACCTACACACTGATCTACACACAGACCTAACCTACACATTGATCTACACACTGACCTACACAGTGACTTGATCTTCACACTGATCTACACATTGATCTACAGACTGACCTGACCTTATCTACACACTGATCTACAGACTGACCTGACCTTATCTACACACTGATCTACAGACTGACCTGACCAACACACTGATCTGCACAATGACCTGACCTACACACTGATCTACATACTGACCTGACCTACACACTGTTCTGGTCCACACACTGACTTACACACGTATACAATGACCTGACCTACACACTGATCTGCACACTGACGTACACACTGACCTAAAAATTGACCTGACCAACACACTGACCTGATCTATACAGTGATCAACACCCTGACCTACACACTGACCTGATGTACACACTGATCTTCATACTGACCTGATCTACACACTGATCTACAACACTGATCTACAGACTGACCTGACCTACACACTGTGTTGACCTACACACTGACCTACACAATGGTTACAATGTTTATTTTTTTCAGTGAATGAAAATGAATGTTGTGATTTGTTGTTTTTAATGGTTTAAAACAAGAGATTCCCAGCAGCTTTAACATTGCCTGCTTTAACAATGACCTGACCTAAACATTGACCTACACAATGATCTACAGACTGACCTGACCTACACATTGATCTACGACTGGATCTACACACACTGGTTTACCCACACACCAGCCGATCTACACATTGATCTGGCACACTTACCTGATTCACACACTGACCTACAATAATGATTATGAAGTTTATTTATTCAGTGAATGAAAATGAATGTTAGATTTGTTGTTTTTAAGAGTTTAAACAAATTTCCAGCAGCTTAACATTGTGAACACCTCTCTCTCTCTCTCTCTCTCTCTCTCTCTCTCTCTCTCTCTCTCTCTCTCTCTCTCTGTCTGTGAGACCATATCAGGGACTGATATGGGGATACGGAACTCATTGACAAAGAGGAGGAAAGCTTTACAGTCTTTACTCTATGAGAAGGCAAAGTGGGCTTTGGTCAGAGCTTGTGTCTCTAGCCTTAAGAGACATGGATGCCCCAGTGCTTTTTTCTTTGGCCTTGAGAAGAAGGGGACCCACCGGACCCCTATGCTTTTTTTTCGGCACCCTGATGGACGTCTAGCTACTGAGTCCACTGCAATGAGGAAGATTGTGGTGGATTTCTATACAGACCTTTATAGAGCTGATGTCACTGATCCAGGTTGCAGAGACGATCTATTGTGGGATTTACTGAAACTGAAGGCATCGCAGGTCAAAACCCTGGATGAGGACTTAAAGCTCCAAGAACTGACTGAGGCTGTTCATCAACTTTCATCTGCATGGTCACCGGGACTTGATGGTCTGTTGGCAGAATTCTATGTGGCTTTCTTGGATGCTATTGGTATGGACTTGCTTTAAGTGTTTCAGTGGGCCAAGCTTGCTGGACACTTGCCTCTCAGTTGTACGAGGGCAGTGCTGTCTCTGCTCCCTAAGAAGGGCGATTTGGGACTTTTGCAGAATTGGAGGCCCATGGAATTATTATGTACTGACTATAAAATTTTGTCAATGTGCCTCTCCAATAGATTTAAAGATCATTGTACATGTTGACCAAACATATTGTGTGTCTGGTCGTACTATTATGGACGATCTATTCTTGGTCAGAGATGTACTAGACCTGTGTTCTTTGTCTTCGTGTGATTTGGGTCTGTTATCCTTGGCTTTTGATAGAGTTTATCACTCGTATCTTTTCAGTACCGTTCCTGGCTTTGGAATTGGGTTTGGTTTTTTATCCTGGGTTCAGCTCTTGTACTCCTGGGCCTCAGTACTTAGTTGCCAATTTGATTTACGGAGGGGCATTAGGCAGGGATGCCTTTTGTCTGGGCAGTTATATAGCCTCGCAATTGAGCTTTTGCTGTGTTGATTATGGGTGAGGTTGCAAGGTTTCATGGTCCCTGGATTACACAGTAAGGTGGCACTGTCTGCATATGCAGACAATGTTACTGCTGTAATTACAGGGCAGAAAGATGTTCGGAGTCTGAGACAGGCTCTGTCCATGTATGAAAAAGCATCTTCTGCTCGGGTGAATTGGGGTCTGAAGGTTTTATTTTGGGACGGTGGCAGGGCAAAGCATTCCCTATGTTGCCAGAGGGTGTGTGATGGGGAATGCAGGGACTGAAGTACCTTAGTGTCTTCGTAGGCACTTCTGACTATCAGAAGAAAAACTGGGAGGGAGTAGTGGAAAAGGCCTGGGCTAAATTGTCTCAATGGGCCTGGATCCTGCCTCGGCTGTCTCATTAGGGGCAGGGTGTTTGTGGCCAAGAAGCTGGTTGTTTCCAGGCTGTGGCACAGGTTCGCAGAACTGGATCAACCTGGCTCGCTGATCAAAGACCTACAGAGTAAACTTGTGAGATTTTTCTGGACTGGTCAGCACTGGATTTCTTGATTGACTTGCAGTCAAATTGCTGCTTTTCATTTGCAAACTGCCCAGAGACTGTTGTATGGACATGAACCCGCATGGGCGTGTTCTTTTACGAAGGGTGGAGAACCTGGGCTATGATAAGCATTTATTTGTGCCTCGACTGTGGCACATGGATTTATCCGGGACCACTGGTCTGTCAATCAGTCTGTCCTACGGGCTTGGTCCTTGGTGTTTGAGGTTTTGAGGACTGATGTTCACATGTGTCTGTCTGTTGAGGAGGAGCCCTTGGAAACAGTTGCCGAGCTAGCCTCCAAGAGTTTATGCTTGCGTTTTCTACAGGCTGGATTAACAAAGCTAAAGAATTTATGGCTTGGTGGTGACTGGAAATCAGGGACTGTACTCAGCACAGAGACAGGAATATTGGCTAGTCACCTGCTGAAGAGGATTTTGGGAAGGGTGATTTCTGTGCTGCCTGCATCTTTAAGGAAAACATTGGGGTGTGGCGCTGGAGATCGCCTGGGACCTTTCCCTCTCCTTCCTATTGCTGCTGAAGTTGGGGAATGTTGGGAAAGGAAGGGGGCACTTCTCACCTTTGGTGTTCCTCAGCTGGGCAGGTTTGCAGATGCATCTAAGAAAGTGTTGTATGGGGCCTGTGTGAAGGTCATACATCATAATGCTCTGACCAGGTTAGATGGGTCCAGGTGGTCAGGTTGGTTGGTGCCGCACTCTTCTCCTTGAGGCTGCTGGAGGTCCCTGTTCAAGCCTCCGATTGAAAAGTGAACTGGAGACTTGCAGTGGATGCTTGTGCATGGGGCCTTGGCCACCAACAGACATGTGTCATGTCTTGACCCTAGTGCAACAAGTGAGTGCACGTTCTGTGGCAGGGAGGAAACAACGGAGCACTTGTTTCTGCACTGTGCCATGCTGAGGGGTGTGTTGGATATGCAGGAAAGCATGGAGTGGCGGTCTGGGTGTAATGTGTGATCACCTCTATGTTTTTGGGCCTAAATATACTGTCTCGAATAAAGAGACGTTGGTTTTGTTAAATTTCCTGCTGGGTCATGGTAAACTTGCAACTGGATCTCCCGACCTAACAAACTACAAGGGGGAGGGTTGACGGACCTGGAACAAATTTTGAAAGTGATGGTTCTGATTAGGCTTCGAATTGAGTATGCTTTTTTCAAGATGACCCATAATCATTAGGTTTTCTATCATATGTGGGGCCAGGGTGAGGTGTTTTGTGGCTCTGGCGAGGGCAAGGTTTTAGTTCTGACTTTCTGATAACGATTTTAGGACTGGCCTTTTTGCTTTATATTTTTTTATATTTTTAAACTAAATTTTGTTTTTCTTTTTTGCTGTGTCCATGCATGTGTAGGTGATTTATGTCTCTTTTCGTAGAATGATCAATTGGGTTCAATAAAGCAGATTTAAAAGTCAAAAAGTCAGTCTCTCTCTCTCTCTCTCTCTTCAATTGAATTCAACTCAGTTCAATTTAGGGTGCTTTATTGGCATGACACATTTTATAAACATACCTATTAACTGATAAATTAACAAACACCACCACCAATAATAATAATAATGTATATATAAATTATAAAAGTGTGTGTGTGTGTCAGTGTGTAATGTGTGATATGATCATTCTCTGTCTCTCTGAAGGTGGTAGGTGAGGGTGTCCTGAGTCACGAGTGCGCAGCACTTTCTGAGGAATTGGGATTTTATATAGAACTTTTTGCGGAGCTCAGGATATTTAGTACATGCTGTTAGGAAATGCAGCTCTGTCTCTGTTCTGTTCATTTGGCACTGTTGATTTGTCCAGTTCTCCTGAGGAACCCAATGCTGGCCAGTCTCTAAAGACTATGCTGACTCTGTACCTTGTCAGGATGGTCTTCAGTTTGAGTGTGACAATCAATGTTTTCAAGTAGTCAGTCTACTGTCGCTTTAGGTCCTCTCTCTCTCTTTCTGTGTATGTCTCTATCTCTCTCTCTCTCCCTCTGTGTATGTGTCCCTCTCCCTGTGTGTGGGTCTCTCTCTCTTTAATAGGTCTTATTAAGACTTACACTCTGCTTTCTAATATGCTCTGTTGACACACTGTATGCTAATGAGCGCGCGGGTTTCAGTCAATGGTGTGACGATGGCCCCTTTCTCTGATTGGTCACAAACTCTTCACGCAACAACTGGAGTCAACTGAATTGACGCGCCTCTGGCCAATCAGCAACGGCCAGAGGAGGGGCTTACAGGACCTCTTACACAGGTTCACGAAACTAAACCTGCGAAATAAAATAAAGCCTGAGCAAATTCCAGCGTCTGCTTCCAGATTTCGGGGTTTTGTTTAAATACAGAGATCAGCTTTAGTACTCAGGCTCTGATTAGCGGACACTGGAAGAACAGCTGGAATGGAGCCTCTACTCTGTCTGGCACTGCTGGTTATTCTGTTTCTTTTATGGATTAAGGTTAAAGGTTTAGATTATGTCATCATTCACCAGCGCTGGATCTTCGTCTGCCTCTTTCTCCTGCCGTTATCAGTCATTTTTGATGTTTATTATTATGTGCGAGCTTGGATCATCTTCAGGATGTGCTCTGCTCCAAAACTTCATGACCAGAGGGTCAGGGACATTCAGAGGCAGGTGAGGAACATCTGGGCTAAGGCTTCACTAGAGCCACGTGCAGAATCTTACCCAGTGTGTGCTTATCTGAGGAAGGAGCCTTTCCTAATCCATTCCTTCCACGGGGAGTTCAGGACAAGAGGGGGATAGCTGACTGTGGGCTGTGTTGTTCTTTCTGCATTCCTTCCACAATGGTCTTGCTTTGAGTGATGTATTGAAGTAGTTCTTCCCTGCTCCAGTGCAGGATTGCTTCCACAGTCATGCAGAATGCATGTGTTACAGAATGGGGATACGATGATGTGGACGTGGAGCTCGGAAAACCAGTGGACCAACTCACAAGAGATATGTGTGTTTTCTGCTTTTAGGCACTACAACAACTTGTTCAGAACTATACATGCACAGCTCCAGTGGTCTCATGCCTGACTCACTCAGAATCTGCAGTGACAGTCATGCTTTTGTCTTGATGACCAACAAGTCCATGTGTTGAGGCACTGTGGTCAGCACCAAGATCAACAGTTGGCATCACTATTCCAAAAGGCCTCGTGTCACAGCGTGGGGTGCAGTTTTGTACATTTTGTTATATCAATTTTATGTGTATTGTGCTTTTTACAAATCAAAAATAAGATGATGAGCAATACATGAAACAAAGGTTATGCATACTGCAGTGAGCAAACAGTGGCAAGGAAAAACCTTGGAAAGAAACGGGCTCACATCCTCTTCTGGTCAAATACTCAAACAAGACAGGGGAAATTAGACCACCACATGCCTGCTGTGGTACATCTCAGGTGTACTGGAGATTTTAAACGAGAGTTTGGTGGTGGTCATAATAATAACACTGGCATTTGCTGTAATTTCAAGTAGAACAATGCTTGTCCAATATACTGCTGCCATGTCAAGAGCTTGCCTTGAAAGCACAGATATTATGGGATTTTATTGGAGATACTATCAACATTCCACCCCTACTGCAAAATGTGAACAAACTGAGTGAGTATATTCAAGCTGAATGCAATGGATTATAACGGGGCACCATTAGGAACTACAACTCCATGCTGAAACATCTGCCGTGTTGCGTTATACCTGACGCCATACTGAGAGACACAACTTTTGTATGTGTAGATCAATAAATGTTGGTATGTGTGTAAATTTTAATCATTTATTGTTCCTGGTAATGTTTATTTTCTCTCCCTTTTTTGATGATGAGTATAATTAATCCTGTTGGTTAAGAGCTAGTTTTACCCCAAAAGCATTGCTTCTGGAAGATTCTGACCAAAGGAACAAGGTAATTTATTCCAACAATAAGAAGTTAGTATTTAAACTTTCCTCAATGGCCAGAAAGAGTAAAGAGCATAATTAGTACCACTTTCTCTAGGTGGGTTAATTATCCTCCCCCTCCATTTTTGCCAGTGAAGATGTTTTTTTGCTGATATAAAAAAAAATTAAAACCATAGCTTGTGTCCTTTTATAAGTGCATTCAGTGACCAAAGGCACTGGCTGGCTTCACATGACATGGAGGAAGCATGGGCTACCCTTAACCTTCCGAAACACCACTGGTAGCATCATCTGATAGTGGAATCTTAACTAATGCGTGGGAGATGGAAATAACAAAATTGAGGAGAAAAACTTAGCAGGTTTATTCCTCTTCTTTTCAACAGTGGTCATTGTGACTATTTGTCTTATTATTTTGATGTTTCTGTGCATATTATAAAGGATGGAATATTCTGTTCCTTTTGCTTGCTGTTATACATGACAAAATCCTTCCTGTTTTGTAAGGTTCGTGAGTGGAAGAAAGAGGGAGGCAAGAAACACATGTGCACAGGGCGTCCCGGCTGGCTCACAGTGTCTCTGAGGGTGGGGAAATACAAGAAGACCCACAAGAACATCATGATCAATATGATGGACATTCTTGAGGTGGACACGAAAAGACAGGTGGGATCAAACTGCAACCTCACAGGGCAAGCCCATGGTCTTCAGGACAAGTCCTGTAGCCTTTCTGACTTACACACTTTAGTGTTCTCCCCCTCTGATTTAACTTGTAAACAAATTAGAAAGCCTTAACTTATTTCAGTGAGGAATGAGAGCAGAGAAAATGTGTAAAACAGAGTGGGATACAAATAGGATTGCATTCTTTCACACTCTTGAAATGGCAATGGTTATATTAATGGTTATATTAAAAAGCATAACTGCTGAGTGAAACTCTGGATAAATAATTTTTTGATTAAAGTTGTTCATAGGGTGAAATTAATAATTAATAGTCAATCCTGATTCAATCCTGTAACATATCCAACTCTTAATATTGTGCACTCAGCAGTATCATACTGTGTCTAATTTTGCATACAGTCATGTAAAAAAAATGTAATCACCCATGAACACCTTTCCATTTTTAAACATCTGGACATTTGATCTTCCTTTTAACTACATTGGGAAATTGAGATGATATGACTAATCACATAAAACTAAACGAAATGTCTTTTAATAATCATTTGTAAAACAATTATTAGAAATGCAATTTTCTTGTGATGAAAATATTGACACTCCATTTATTTTGATATTACCTGCCAATGATTAGACTATTGTTAGAGGGGCTCATTGTTGTTGCAAACATTGTGTGTCTTATTTACACCTCAAACATTAGATTGGTTTGCCCTTGGTTTTTGAAGTGAGTGGTAACACCATGGCAAGATTCCAAGAGCTCTCTGAGGCCTTCAGAAAGAAGGTTGTAGATGAGTCTGAGAAGGGATTTTCAAATATCTCAGAACAGTTGGAAATCAGCCGTTGCATTGTCTGGAAAATAATTTACAAGTGGAGCATTTAAAATGACTGCTAAAATTGCCAAAAAAACTACCAAGTTCAGCCCTAGAGCAGTCCGCATGATGATGAGGAAGTCTCCAATAATCCTAAAATATCATTACGGGATCTACAGATATCTCTTGCCACAGTTGACGTGCAACATCTACTATGAGAAAGTTACTGAACAAGTTTGATTTTCATGGTAGGGTATGCAAGAAGTAAACCCTTGCTGCTAAAAAAAATCAGGGCAAGACTAATGTTTACCAGAGAAGACTGATTTGAGGTAAAGGATCAAATGCTAGTTATTAGGTCATAGGGGATCCCAACATGTTGCTTGGGGGCATTGATTGAAATGCACTTGGGTGTCCTAACCTTTTCATGTTACTGTGTTCATTGAGTTGTTTTTTCATTTGAAGTAGATCAATACCCAATATTTCAGAATCAGTATCTGTATTTTCATGCTATCTTTACATACAGGTCTTAGATCTAGGAGTGTGGTCTTAACATGCACTGTCTTTAGGTGGTACGTGTGGAGCCCTTGGCAAATATGGGCCAGGTGACAGCTCTGCTAAACTCCATTGGCTGGACCCTGCCTGTATTGCCTGAACTTGATGATCTCACAGTAGGTAGGTTCGGATAATGTCTGTTGTCTTCATTCCATCATTTTCTGGTTCATCTTTTCTTTGTCTACCCTCCCCCCTTCTCTTCCTTCCTCCCTCTTTTTCACTTCAGTTTAATGACTCTAAGCACTATCACAGATTTAAGTGGAGCATTTACATGCCATATTCCATGCAGATCAATACTGCATTTCTTGTGTGGTGCATCAGAGGCCGCTCCTAATTGTGTTATAGATGAGTAATGCCTTCGTTTCAGTGGGTTAGGTCAGATTGCCGCGGAAATAGCCTGTTCTGCTAAAAGCGTTTATGGACAGCAGAAAATTGTGTGCACCATCCAGGTAATGTTTTCTGCCACTGCTGCTGTAGCAAATTCATTTGGTCGTCCTGTAGAGAGCAGCTGTGTGGGGAAATGATGGAGCTCAAACCTGCCTTTTCTTCTCTTTTATCCCTTTTCCCAATCACATACACCCCACACAGGCCAATACAGCATCATGAATGCGTTTTTTGAAGCTTTAGTTTTTTGGGGCAGAGCATTGGAAGAAGTACATACTGAAATGTTATGTTGGTGAATTTTGTTTCTTGGATGTGGGAATGTGTGGTAATCTGCCCCTGCAATCATTTGAACTTGGTACCTGTGGAGCCCTCTGTTTAACATCAGTATGCAAATGTGCATATATTGCAATATTTTCCTCTCATTTTCTGTGTGCTGGTGGCATTACTTATGGTCGGAATACAGAGACACAATTACTATTGGAGCAAATCAGAAGTCAATTAAATTAGTAATTAATCTCTCTCTCTCTCTCTCTCTCTTCTGTGTGTCTCTCTCTCCTTTATTCTCACTAATTTGCCAGGGGGTCTAGTAATGGGCACAGGTATTGAGTCCTCTTCCCATATTTATGGCCTCTTCCAGCACATCTGTGTGGCTTACGAGCTAGTTCTGGCAGATGGCAGTCTGGTTCGCTGCACTGAGGTTTGAATTTTAATTGTGTGTTTTGTATATGCATGCTTGTTGTGTTTCTGTGTGTCTGGTAGCACACACACAACCTACTTTTGTTTAATATCTTATTTAGGCCTAGTGTGAAAAAGTAAACCACTTCACCATCTTCCTCTGCTCTTTGAGCTCTGAGGAAAAGTGGCTTGGCGGTAGGGTGGCCAAAGGCTTTCCTTACTGACTATTCTTACATTGTGCTGATACAGATGTAATGACCAGTAGTGATATAATTTACTGACTGACACTTGTATTTTGTAACCTTGTGACCTGTGTGCCTTCTCCAAGACTAATTGCTTGTGTATGTTTTCCTTGCAATCAGAAAGAGAAATCTGATCTGTTCTATTCGGTTCCATGGTCCTGTGGAACCCTGGGCTTCCTGGTGGCTGCTGAAATCCGGATTATTCCAGCTCGGAAGTGGGTGAAGCTGCATTATAAGCCAGTGCATGGTTTGGATGCTATCTGTAAGGTGTTTGCAGAGGAGTCAGCGAACAAAGAAAACCAGTTTGTGGAGGGGTTGCAGTATTCACTCAATGAGGCAGTGATAATGACAGGCACCATGACTGACCATGCAGAGTCTGACAAGGTCAGAACACAGTGATACTTGAGTTTATTCTGTGCTCATCGTTAATCAGTAACTTTATATTTTAAACAGGATTCACTGCAAAAAGATGCCTTAACTATAGTATATTTGTGTGTGAGTTAAGGCTAAATATATGGTTGTGGGCAAATTTGGTTGTCACAAAATTTACTGTCTCAGGTTTTTTGTCAGATGTTTATATGATTTAAATCAAATCAAATCAAATCAAAATGTATTTTTATAGCGCTCTTCACAACTGAAGTTGTCACAGAGCAGCTTCACAGAAATAAAATAAATAAATAAATAAATAATTTATGAAGTATAATTATAAGCATTCCAAATCTTTATTTTATTAAGAAAAGACTTGGCATGCTGAAAATCCGCAAAGTGGCAAAATCTTGAGTGATGGCAACCCATTCTTGCCTAATCAGTGCATGGGATTTATCGGAGATTCTGGGTTTTTCTCCACCCTGTTGAGGTTTGACCACAGGTTCTCAATGGGATTGAGAGCTGGGGTGTTTCCTGACCACGGGCACAAATATCAATGTTCTGTTCACAGAGCCACTTTTGCCTTGTAACATGGTGCTCTATCAAAACCATTGACCATCTCCAAATTGCTCCTGGATTGTTGGGAGAAGTTGCTCTTGGAGGATGTTTTGATACCATTCCTTATTCATTTGTGTTCTTAGCCAAAGTTTTGAGCAAACCCACTCCCCTAGATGAAATGCCTTTCCACACATGAATGGACTGCATTTCAAGTGTTAATAGTCTGATAGGTGTCTCCATTCTCCCTTGCTTACTCCTCATTAAGCCCCACCTCCACATAGTCACATCAATCCCCTAATGTGCAGTGGACTTGAGACTAGCTCATACTGGGGGTGAATGTAAGGTTTTGTTTTTTTTTGTTTTTTTTTTTTATATCATATTTACATATTTTACTATAATCTTGTAATCTTTACTATAATGTTTGGTGACTGCTCCACCTATGAGGATCTGTAGCTGTTGCCATCTCTTTTAATGTTAAGAAAAAATGGCAAAAACATATTAAAGCATCATTATGCAAACATAAGTATTTCTTTCTCCCCCTAGAGTCAGAAAATGTAATTCGGACTTTGAGTCACCACTAAAAAACACACATTATATATATGCCTTTCTGGACAAGCTGAGAGATACAGAAATGGAATTTCTGAAATATCTGAAATGAAAGAAGCAAGTGGACTGATGCAGTAGAGTAATATTACAGGATTTGTCATGAATATACAGCATTACGCACTTCCAACAAGAGGTAACCTGCCCACATGACTAAAGTTAGCACTGTGGTATAAATGCTATATAATGTTGCTTTAAAACAGCATTTTGCAAGAATTGATACTTCAACAGTTGGGCAGTGTAATTCACACAACTGCCATAAATACAAATTGGGCTTTACCTCCTCTTCAGGGACAGCTCTACACATGAATTTGTTGAAAAGTGGACATGACAAAAAAACACAACTGACACAGTATAGTAATATTACAACATAAACATTTAACATAAATATAAAAAGCGTCTGCAGTGTTAAACAGTGTTTCACAGTAGCAGAATGCAGTATTCAGATTAGAAGAGTAAAGATGCTGTTCTCCCTATTGTAGTGACCGTGCAAACAAAATGAATTTGATTCTAAGGTTTCTTAATGATTTTAAGGTAAACATTTACTGTTTCATATGAGTAACAGTTACTGGAAATGTTGCAGTTATGGCTTCACAAAGTAGTCACACCAGACACTTTATCTACTTTTTGGACTTTAGGTTTAGGTCAAATTTATGCAGACAAATGCTTTTAAGCACCTTTCCATATTCTACTGTGCATGTCAAAGTGTACTTTTGACTTTTTTACACCCACTATAATGTTGTTTTATTTCTCTGTATGATAGATCAACCGCATTGGCCACTACTACAAGCCCTGGTTCTTTAAACATGTGGAGAAGTATCTGAAGGAAGATCGAGTCACTGTGGAGTACATCCCACTAAGGCACTACTACCACAGGCACACACGCAGCATCTTTTGGGAGCTACAGGTAAATCTTGGGAAGTATATTGTACAAGAATCAAGCCTTAGTAGTACTCGAATGTATATTACTGTTTATTACTAGAAAGTATAATGGGCCACAAGAAAACACTTTTTATGTAAAATTGTTTTTGCCTTTCATTTCTCTGATAATGAAAATGTTAGACTTAAGATCAGAACGAAAAAATAACTTCTTAATGAAAACATCTGGCTCAAATGTTCAGTACAAAGATGAGCAGTAAAGACGTGTCTAGTTACAAATCTTGGACTTCACCTATGTGAGTCCTCATGTCGACAATCGCATTATAACTAATGTAGTCTAGTTTGTGGATGAATATTTTGCTTTTATTGAGGTACATTTCTTGCTTTGTTTAAAAAACTTTCACATTTCTGGTTTATTAACTGTCTGCATCAGGTGCCCGCAGCTGCATTGTCTCAAACTAATAATGTTTAATTTACATTGGACTGTTTTCAGTGTCATTTGTTCATGTTCTATTAATGTGCTTCATGGCTTCATGAGAAACACTAATTAAACTATCGTGTGTGTGTGTGTGTGTGTGTGTGTGTGTGTGTGTGTGTGTGTGTGTGTGTGTGTGTGTGTGTGTGTGTATGTATTTGTGTATGTATTTGTGTATGTATTTGTGTATGTATTTGTGTATGTGTCCCTGACAGTAGTTCTGTTGCATATCCATGTTGTGGAAACAAAAGCTCATAACCTGACTTTAAATTCGTCCATTGGTTTTAGAAATGACTCATATGAAAGCTGAAACCCTCCCAAATGAGGTTTAATTTACAAAAATAAATTTGGTTCACTGCAGAAATATTGATCATTTAATGAACACAGAAAGGTCAGATTTTCGCAAGACAAAGGTTTTGTCGCCTTGTCATATAATGCACCCAATCCTAGTTTACAGCCTCACCTGTGCTCACTAATTGATCGGTTCATTAGTGGGTGTGTATAAAAGGAACCCCAGCACCCCAGACCTTCACTTGAACTGCAACTTTACTTCTGACAACATGCCAAAAATCCACCCTGTGACCAAAGTCTTGATTATCAAGAGGCTGAAGACCAGATCCACTGCAGAGGTGGCTGGTACCTTTAATGTGTCTCAGTATCAAGTACAAAGAATTTAAAAAAGATTTGAAGAGACTGGAGATGTTTTTGACAAGCCCAGGTCTGGCAGGCCCCGCAAGACAACTGCTATTGGTTAGAAAATCCAAAGCCAGCCCCTTTTCCACTGCAGCAGAGCTCCAACAGGCCTGGTCACCTCAAGTCCCTGTGTCAACTACAACAGTTTGTAGGATTCTGTCTCAAAATGGCCTCCATGGTCGAATCAGTGCCAATAAGCCAGCACTAAACAAAAGGCATGTAAGACTGCATTCTTTGCTATTCCTGATGACTTCATCAATAAATTGTATGAATCATTGTCGAACCGCATGGATGCAGTCCTTCAAGCTCATTTCTAAAACCAATGGATTTAAATTGAATTTAAAGTCAGGTTATGAGCTTTTGTTTCCACAACATGGAATATAACAATGTATATATTGTATATATAATATATGTATATATTGCCCTAACTATGGAAAGAGTTGAGTATATATATATATATATATATATATATATATATATATATATATATATATATATATTAGTATAGAGATATACTTGAGATAAATATACATATAGTGTTTAAAAGCGATTTTGGCCCCAACTATAGTTATTATATATATAAAATTATAGTTGGGGCCAAAATTGCTTTTAAACACTATATGAAACATGAGACATCTCAGTATATTCTGTTTGAGCAGTTAAACACAAATGAAACTTTTGCCTTTTGCTATAGCATTGATTCAAAAGCAAAAATTAAGGCCACACAACTCTTTTGGTAGTATATACTTAAAGGTCAGTCTGGGCTGATCAGTGAGGGTTTTATCTGATATGTTGTGATCTGAAGTACTATGAGGACATTCAAAAGAGGTTGTGTTCAGTAATGAATAAAGAAAGTAAGCTTCACACACAAG
Organism: Acestrorhynchus altus; assembly: GCA_034509495.1. Taxonomy (NCBI): domain Eukaryota; kingdom Metazoa; phylum Chordata; class Actinopteri; order Characiformes; family Acestrorhynchidae; genus Acestrorhynchus; species Acestrorhynchus altus. The sequence continues at coordinate 26,712,334 of CM067503.1, forward strand.
CTTCACACATCTCTAGTGTCATTGTACGATCTATTGATCAGCCATGTCAGCTTCATGTGTCTGTAGTCTATAACTAGACACTAATAAATTGTCAACCAGTTTGAAGAGAAATTGTTTCCTTGATGAGTAATTGGAGTGTGTTTAGGGTGTGTGCACTGTAGACTCACTCTACAGCTCTTTTCCTCTTAAAGTTCCATTAGTATTAATGCTGTTCTCCAAAATCAGGTGAATATCTCTGCTTCTTCCTGCTTCATCATAATCAGCTCTCACTCACTCTCTCTATCTCTCTATCTCCCTCACTCACTCATACACACACACAGTCTTTTTGCATTGTATCCTGTAAAGCTTTCCCTCAGTGCCATTAGCTGAAGGAAGTCATATATGGTAATTATCACTGTCTAAAATTACTTAATAAATTATGCAGGTCATTTTTTCCTGACAGTATTGATTGTGTGTGTGTGTGTGGTGTGTGTGTGTGTGTGTGTGTGTGTGTGTGTGTGTGTGTGTGTGTGTGTGTGTGTGTGTGTGTGTGTGTGAGAGGGAGAGAGAGAGAAAGATTTCCTGTCAGACAGTTGTCTAATACACAAAGTGAAGTGGCATGATATACAAAAAAGTGCTCCTCTAATTTAAAGGGAAAGTATTGATCACTCTGTTCCTCTCTGATGGCTTCCTTGTTTGTGTGACATCTATGTTTATTTTATATTTTAGTCTCTCACACACTTAAATCAACTAAGTATTTTCTTTCTTTTTATAAAAAAAAGAACATATGTAACATTACTGAATAAACATAATGCATGTTTAATCAGACTAAAGTCTTTTTTGGCCCTTCTCATGTTTTCAATGTGGCATTAGTTAGAACAACGCACTGCTTGGCACTTTCATTCAACAAACACAGCCATCCTCCCTTAGATTAACTATAATCTCTATAGTCTATTTGCAGTCTTCCTCAATAATGTTTTCCCCCAGAAGGAAGTGTGGGATTTTAATGCCATTGGGAAGGAAAATAAAGGTTACCAGGATCATTAAATGATTAAAAATGTTGACTGATATGGACATTTTTTATTGAGCTACACACAGAAAAGTAGTGTCTCACCATATGGTAACACAACATGGCAGATTTCTCCACATGAAGTTGTAGAGGTTGTTGTTTCATTTGTTGACACTTCTTTGGTGATGTTGATTTGGAGTCAAGGCTACTTGGTCACACCACACATGTTGGACAATCAGTTGGTTCTCCCTCTTTGTGGTTTTTGTAGGTTTCCCAGATTCTTCAGGTTACTGGTGCTTGTCTTCTTTTATTCACTGCCAACAGTAGTTTGATATGGTAATCCACATGGCCTGTATGATGCACAACATGTTGATAAGATCATACCAGAGCCTTTTTGCTTTTGAATGAATTTCTGTGTTTGATTTAATTGTGGGAGATGATTAAAGACCAAAGCTCCTTTGACTACTTTGCTGTACATTCTTGAAGTAAACCTGATTAGAGAACATGGACAGCCTGGAAGGCATATTCAATGCAAACATGAAGGTGGCTATACCATATATTTTTTCTAGAATTGTATGTGTGTGTATGTGTGAGAACATAGAGGACACTTCAAAATGTAAAACCCATTGTCTTTTTAGAGGAGAGGGCCACAGCACAACTGTTGTTACAAATGTTCTTATGCAAGTTTTTTTGCAGTTACAAATTTCCACCAGAGAAGGCACAATTTTACACTGCTGTAATTGTTTCTCTTACCTTCAGCTTCTCTCTCTCTTTCTCTCTCTCTCTCTCCCTCTCTCTCTCTCTTTCTCTGTTTTCAGGACATCATCCCATTTGGGAATAACCCATTGTTCAGGTATGTGTTTGGATGGATGGTGCCTCCTAAGATCTCTCTGCTGAAACTGACCCAGGGAGAGACCATCCGCCGACTGTACGAACAGCATCATGTGGTGCAGGACATGTTGGTGCCCATGAAACACATCCAGACAGCCATAAAACACTTCCATCAGGACATCCACGTAAGAGCTAAGATTATTTCGTGAGCAACATCACAGTTTAGTTCAGAAAATAATACAAACAATTATTTAATAGTATATATTTTACAACATGCTCAAGGAGATAAAACATAGTTTACCATTATTCCCATAGTAATCTCGACAGAAATATTTTTTATTGTGTTTCTCAATAAATCTGGCAAGCTTATCTGAAAAGTAAACTATCTGTAGACTATTTGTCTGCCTTTATAGATATCTCTGTTTTCAACCAATAGAACAATGAATGAAGTTTTCAGAATTTATATTTTAAACTGTTCATCAAAACTGCATGGGAGTTTTGGGGGGATTTCTTTTTGCAGTTTTGCTTCCCATCCTCACAGTAGCAGCACCATGAATTAAATCTCTTTGGTAAAAGTTCTCTATGGCAGAGATTCTTTTTTTGTTTTTCTTTGCTTTTATCATTTTTACTGTGTTGATCTTTAGGATGTGCAAATATTTTCCAATGTTTTTAATGCAAAAAACCAAGATCAGCTTCTATGCCTTGATAAAAAATTATTTTGATTACAGGAGGGATTTGTCTGAAAAGGACATTTGTGTCAAAGAAGAAATAATGCAGGTTCAAAAAGTAACAACTAATTTTAAAATGATAAGATGATATAAAATCCATATTGCCTGCACTTTTTCAGTTTCTGGCTTGACAGCTTTCACCTCAACAAGAGAGCTATAGGACTCTTCAGCATTTAAATGCAGCAGCACTTGCAAAGCATTATTTGTGTGTTTATCATCTTTATATCTGCAGTGATTATTTTGTTGGGGTAAAATTGAAATATATGTGCCAATGACCAGCTATTGACGTGATAGTTCACTTCAAGACACCAAATATTGTGTAATTCAGTGTTAATTATTGACAAACCAATTGTTGTACATTTTATTTTTCCAAGAAATCAAAATCCCAATTGAAATAATGATTTAATAGTACTTATTTTACAACATGCTCAAGGAGATAAAACATAGTTTGCAATTACTCCCATAGTAATATCTATGTGTGTTTATGAGCCTTTGACAGGCTCTGCAACATTCATTTATGATGATTGTCTCTGTATGTGTTTTAACCAGGTTTATCCGCTCTGGCTATGCCCCTTCATATTGCCCAGTCAGCCTGGCATGGTTCATCCCAAAGGAAATGAGGATGAACTGTATGTGGATATTGGGGCATATGGGGAGCCCAAAGTCAAACACTTTGAGGCCCAGACCTCCATGCGGCAGCTCGAGAAGTTTGTGAGGGATGTTCATGGGTGAGTTTTAAAGTACTTCTGTTCAGTCAAATCCAATATGAATGCTCAGTGCTTCTGAAGTACAGTTATAAACGCTGTCAGTGTTTGAGCTGCAGGGTAATGCCTAAATGCATTTGACATGAGCACACATGTTTTTCACTAATGCAGTTCCATTCCCTGTCTAGTTTCCAGATGCTTTATGCTGATGTATATATGGAACGGTCAGAATTCTGGGAAATGTTTGATGGCCAACTATACCATAAGCTTAGAAAGGAGCTGGGCTGTGAAGAGGCATTTCCCGAAGTCTACGACAAAATCTGCAAAATGGCACGACACTAATTTTAGTCCTAAATGAAAGGCAAGACTTCAGAAGTGACCTTCACAAGTGAAACATTTGTTGTTTTTGTGGAAAAATGCAGTTTCACAAACTTTCATTTCTTTTTGTTAAAAAAAAAAAAAAAAATCTAATTGCATTTGAGCCTTCCTACATAGTAAAACTATTTAGCCCACAATATTAAAAAATAGTATGTGATTATTTGGAGTAAAACAAAAAGATTTCTTATGTATTTTCCTAAATATTTTCCTACATTCTGTAAGAAGTTATTTTCTACACACATCAAGAGAAGATAATATTTTTCGAGGTAGATTAACAGCTTATAGCACATTTTTCTGATTTCTGAATGTACTGTCTTCACTTTGTTTTCATTTGTGTAGCTGAGACAACTGTAAGTAATTTCTGTACAAAACAAATGACCCCTGTCAACATGAAGGAATTGTTTATCCACAAGTGCCTCCAATGAAGTCTTTTTAATTAAATTTTTACAGATGACTAAAACCACACAAATTACAAACTAGCCATTTGTGCCAGTTAAATTTGTCTGATACACACATGCACACATTCCAACCTCTTGTTCATGCCCGTAATGGACTATACCTAATTCTAACAATCACTAGGTGGTGCTTGCCAAGGGCTCCACAGAGTTCTAGTCTGTTTTCAGTTTTCAGAATGTCACATGAACAAGTTGTAATTTTGAGATGCTCTTTAATGTTGTGTGTTAGTGATTTCATTTTGTTGTTTGCTTTATTGTTTGTGGATCTGGACTTGTCAAAGTATATTGTGTTTACTGCTTATACCGTTATGCAAAAAGGGTAGGATGCCCCATGACCACTTTAGATTTTTTTTTATATATTTAAACATATAGACATAATATTTTCATTTTAACTATATTGATTGGTGAAGGAGATATAACTATATATATATATATATATATATATATATATATATATATATATATATATATATATATATATATATATATATATATATATATAAAACTGAATTAATGCCTTAGATGAACAGAGATGCAATTTCCTTGTGTGGGACATTGTATGCCCTTAAAGCATGTATTTCTTCTTTTGACTGAAATAATGTCAATTAGATGTTTCCTATAACCATCTACCTGTCTCTGTTATCGATTGATAGAAACATTTTCCCATTCCTCCATACAGATTTCTTCCAGCTTTGTGATGTTTCAGCGTCAGTCTTTGTACGGTTTTTATGTTTTCCTCAAGCCCCCTCTGATATAATTAAGATTTCATAGTGGTTTCTATGATGGAGGTATCTCTAGAGCCTGTTACAGTAAAACAGTCCCAAACAACGAGACTTGAACCCCCACGCTTCACAGTTGGTGTGAGGTTTTTGTGCTCAAATGCTGTGTTTGGTTTGTGCCCAGATAGTTCAACTTTGGATTCATCTGTCCAAAGCACATTGTTCCAATAGTCCTGGTCTTTATCTAGATGTTCTCTGGCAAGCTTTAGTCATCCATCTAGCACACCACCCTTTAAAATAAAACTTTTGTTCTGTTTCTAATTGTAGATGCTGCACTTTGAATTATCACCTGACATTTTAGGATTCTTGTAGACTTCCTTACACATCTTTTGGTGTGCCTTTGAGCTGAATTTGCTAGGATGGCCCGACTTGGCCATGTTATTAGTTTTTCCAATTTTTCCTACCTAATTTCTAATTCTCTTGATCTTTTTAATCCCTTCCCAGACTGTATATAAATGTACAACATTCTTTCTGAAGCCTATGAGAGCTCTTTGGATATGTCCATGGCAATCCCAGTCATTTTAACAATCAAGTACATGTCTAGGTTTAAATAAGACAGACTCCTCTAAACCTCTCTCTAACACTGTTCTAGTCAGATTCTAATTTTAGGCATGCGGTGTGGGGGTGTCATAACATTTTTTAATAATGTTTTACAAATTATGTTTAAAATACATTATATTTACTTATCTCACCTCTGTTTCTCTATAAAGAATGAAGATAATAGATGTCCATATATTTAAATAAGTTAAAATATAAGTCTGTGTGGGGTGTCCTATTTTTTCACTCATGTTTTCATGTGTAGGATTCTTAGAGATATTTTCAGGCAGAATGTGAACATAAGTAAATGTAAGGTTCTGTCACCAGATTTCTTGGATCAGTGGCAAAGTTGGATTAAATGTACAAGCTGGCAGTGTTTTGGCATCATCATATTTCTGTGGTCTATACAAGTGACCAAAACATTATGTTATGCAATAGAAATAAATGTATTTCAAAGTTCAGCTTCTTAGATGCTTACAGCAGTATTTAGAGTATTGTGCATTCACGTTTATTTGCTTGTTTGTTCACACTACTAAGTGTGAACTATGAAGTATAAATTTGTCTTCCTTTGATGGGGCCCTCTGGTTGCACAAGGGTGGAACTCCTCTCCAGCGGTACATTAAGGGGTCTAAGTCTCTCCCTAATAAACAATAAAACATCTTCACATTAATATACATTCAACACACCACATACTTTTGTATACAAAATATATAATTACAAATGATCAACATTCACTCTTCATAGGATTAAATATTTAAGTACATATCTGTCATTATCAAGACATGATATGCTGTATTTAGCTGCTTAACATGCATATCCATCAGAAACCTCTTGCTAAGCCATTTTTATTAACCAATAAATCAATTCAATCTGAATAGTTCAATATACATTTGTGAAGTCCTAGAATGATTCCACATTTTGAGTGCAGAAAACTTTAGACTCGATAACTGTGAATTACACTTCATTTTCTTTCATTCTAATAAATCTAAAACACATGTACTAAGCTGTCTAAATATACTGTATTTTGAGCCATCTCAGAAATCTCCATCTTTCTGTTGGAATAGTTGCTACACTTAACTCAGTCCTGCTACCAAAACCTTCCTATTTCCTATTCACCTGAATAAAAGTCATGATTTTACAGCAGTGCTTGAAGGTTTGAACCCTTTAAAACTCTTTAGGAAAAATCTTTGTTCCATTATCTTCAGAGGGTTCATGAATATTAAAGAAACATGTTAATATACTTTGTTAAATGAATTGTGCAAATATCACATTAATATTACATTTTTATCCATTTGAATAATTTACAGTGGAAAATTGTTTTAAGAATATTGTATAATGTTGGACAGAATAATGCTACAAATAGAAAAACAATCCTAGAAATATGTATAATTCAATGTAAAGTTTAGTTTTAGATTTGTGTACATGTAATGATTCCTGTGTATTAAAGATTATTAATAAATAATATTAATAAGCATTCAAAACAATGCTTGTAGACTCTTGTACAGTTTGTGTAAAATGTCTTTCACATTACACACACACACACACACACACACACACACATTCAGTTATTAAAGAAAACATAAAATAATGTAACACATTTCATGTTTTAAATCAAATATAGCATCTCTTACTGGTTGTACTTATCTAATGCAGGACAGTGCAGGTAGCGCTGAGTACGGGAAATGAATGCTGAGCTGTGACCACTTGCACTCAGACTTTTGTGTGCAATGTTATAGCGACCTGGGCCAGCCATGTTCTGTGGAAGACATAGAGAATGATCCAGTACATTCCTCCTTTTAAACCCAATCCAGACGTGCCAATTTCCCAACCCTACTAGTACTCTCCTATCATATATGATGCTCCCAACACTATGAGGGTGAGAAAGAGCACATGCCTCCCCCAATACATGTGAAAACAAAGACCACCTCTTTTCGACCTGCAGCCATTTTCTATCATTGTTGGGCAGCGAACGAGCTCAAAGGAAAGTACAAAGGTCTCTAGCTCAGATACAAAGGACTTCTAAAATGACAGGGTAAATTACATAGATGGAGGGTAGTTAATACATATAGCATTTTGCTGTTAGTTCACTACTGTACAAGTTAAACCAACATTAAAATATTAATATAATAAAAGTATTAACAGTAAAAGTGACAGATTGGTATGACATTACTGCAGTCTTTGGTGATGTTCATGTGGTGTTAGGTGCAGTTGTCACAACAGTCTGTGTCATGCAGCCATCTGCCAATGGTACTGGCACTAACAGGATAACTCATGGAGTGCATCACTGCTCACTGAATGTCCACAATCATGGCTGTTGGGTCATTCCACACATGTTCAACAAATCATCCATTCTTCATCTCAGCGGCTTATGTAGGTCTCCCAAATCCTTCATGAAGCCAATGCATGCCTTCCTCTATCCTCTGCTGCCAACAATGTGCTATGGTAATATCCACACAAATGGTATGGTACTCAACACTCCCATAAAAACCATCCCGCTGCCCAGACCCTTCTCAAACTCTTCCAACTACTCAAACTGCTTTCGAACTTTACTTGCACAGGCTGCAACCAACACAACAGCATACGCAAGGGGATAACTTTATATAGTCAGACAGGTACAGTGATGAGGCTTGCTTATGTCACATGTGGCCAATCGTCAACTTAAATAATTTACGTCTCTCAATATCAGACCTACCCACAATTTTTCATTCCTGTTGATTCCTTCTGGTTGTAACTATTTTTTATGATGAGTGTATAGATAGTATGCTGGCATATGTTGGTATCCACAGGCATTGTATGCCAATTGGTAAACAGTAGTATAAAGACATGCTAATGCACATTATACATATTTTAAATGTGGCACATGGTACTCACATGGCTTTTATTCAGCAGCATCTCTGTCCTCTTGCTGATCCTAGGGGCAGAGGAAAGAAAAGGCGCTGGTGTACCACATCTCGATTGCCCCTTTGGAGTTACAGGAGTGACATCATACCAGCCTGGGCCAGGAAATGTCTGACAGAGGTATGTAAGTATGTAGAAGTATGTAAGTTACAATTTTCACATCAGTGTAAAGGCCTTTTCACACTTGTTCAGAATGGCAGGACCAATTCTGGGATTGTTTGGGAAAGAGGCACATTATTACAGGTTTGGTTTCACACAGAAGAATTCCCTTTGTATTGTGGATCAAATGTATCTTTTATTTATATTTATCTCTTCCACCCATCCTTTTACTTCTAATTAGCTAACTTCCTTTTAGTTAGTTAAGTTTTTATGCAGTCTGTGTCATCTTGTTATATCTGTTTACACTCAGCTCGACATCTCTCTCTCTCTCTCTCTCTCTCGATTTCAGCTCTTCCAGCTCGTTACTCAACATCAACAAAGCATTCAAGCAGAATAAACTCTTTCTCTAAAGGGCCTGAAATCTCTACACAGAGTTACTAACTGTGAAAAACTGTAAACATTTAATTTTAAATGTTCTGACTTTCAGCTTAATTGTGTCCATTCTCACTTGTTCACTTTACATGTCTGCAAAATCTGGAGTTAGACTGTCCGTAAATCATCATGCCATTCTATGCAGGACTTTCTGAGAAAAATTAGAATTTCTTTTAAGGCTAACTGAAATACTTTTTTGACATTTAATAGTAAAAATGAATGGAATTTGATTTATATTTGATTGACTACGTGTGGTTTATTTTTTAGAAGGGACACAGATTAAGCACCATCATTTTGTTTGACTAGGACTGTAATAAATAACAAATAATAATTTTACGCTGTATTTTACAACAGTGGTTCACAGACTTTTTCAGTTGCATATTAAGTGCCACTCGGGGCCTCCCACCCTTCCTGGAATGAAACCCAAAATCTGCATGGGTTACAAGTTCTGTTTTGTCTTTTTTGTTTGTTATCAGACACCAATTTAATGATATAGCCAAATCAGATTATGATAAATGGCCACTGAAACGATACAAACTATATGTAGTAGTATAATAGTACCCATATTCCTATGACACTAACACTACAGAACTACATTTTTACACAAAGAGTGTCTAAACAGATGTTAATAAATGTGTCTTTTGTTGTTACCTTAGGTCGTGGACACTGAGGCAGGGTAGAGAGGTAGATTCTCTCAGTAGGGACAGAGGGGTACTGTTCCAGACTGCTGAACACCCCATGTTTCTTCTTCTCAGGTCTCTGAAGCTCCTCCCCAAACTTGGGAACCTCTTGTGTGTATTCGCTCACGTTTTGATTCACCTTTTCCTGAAGACGGAATTTTACGTGGAATGTTTTTGTTTGGTTCCTCTATTGCTTAAGTCCACATTCATTATTAATGTTCATGTTAAAGCAGAGGTATTCAGATGTGATTGTGTATTGTGTGTGTGTGTGTGTGTGTGTGTGTGTGTGTGTGTGTGTGTGTGTGTGTGTGTGTGTGTGTGTGTGTGTCAGACAGCTTGGATTCAGTGCCTCTCTACTTATCCTCCAGACTCGAAGACTCTTGATTTTGAAATGAAATTCAAAATAAGCTTCTGACACTGCCTCTGCCTAAAGCTTGGTTTTCCACCATGGTCAGTACTCAGTAACACCCCCTTAAGTAAAATCACAGTTTTTTTATAACATTTTTGTTTGGGGGATTTTGTCCATCTTTCTTGCCTTAAGTTTAGTTCTTGTTGTGCTGCTCATGTAAGATCTGTCCACAGATTTTCAGTGAAGTTTAGTTTGGAGACCTTTGTACATGGCAGAACATTTAGCTTGCATGGTTTTTGCTAGTATGGATTTTTGGGTGTGAAGCCATCTTCTTTACCTCATTTACCTGAATTGATTAATGAACAAGTGTAATATTTTGTCTCTTCAGACTTTGAGCTGTTCTCCATTAGGTTTCAATGGGTTTTCCTGGGTTTTTACACCAATGGTTCCCCAAGTGTCAGAGGTTTAACTGTTGAAAATCTCAGTACAATGTGTGAGAGGGCACATTGTGATCTCTTGGGGCACTTTTGGTGATGGTACTTTCACACCTGCCACTCCTGGTCGAGTTGTGTACCTGCCAATGTATGAAGCGTTGGTCTCTCGTCTCACAGATTCCCCTCAGGTTTTTATGTTTCTTTTCCAGCTCTTCAATAAAACTAGTAAATTTGTACATGCCAGGGCCAAGACTGGTGTTCTGGACAAGTAAAGTAGGGTGCAAACATACAACTGATTAGGAACAGCATATGCTCTAAAAACATGCTGATTAATTAGAAGCTAAAAGCTTCCCCCCGTGCCCCCTTTTCACTTACTAAAACATATACATATTAATTCTAATTAAAAAAAATATTTTTAAATGTTATGTGAATTATCAGCAATTAATCTAGATCAGAAAAATTCACTCCTTTCCCACTGAATTAAGTCCCAGTTTAAATGCTAAAGGAGCTTTCCAATACATGTTTACTACTTTGTCTACAAGTTCACCCTCAACCTGCATGCAGACTCTGACTGATCAGCAAAAGTGTTGGGTCACCTGATCCAGATATTGGGTTATAGAGGAAAATAAAAGGGAGAGGCTTTTTGCTCTATTTCTTTGCTTGCTTCTTTTTCTTGAACTTGGTGTTCAAATTTCTGTTCTTAGAATGAATACTCATGCGTGCATAAATTAAAAAAATAATAAAGGACATTCAGGTTTTTTAATTAATTAATTAATTAATTACTTTTTTTTAATTGAACTTAAAGTGTTTAGAAATTAGTCATTACAAATAATGAATCAGAATTATTGCATTTTCAACTCAAAAAAGCTCTGGATATTCAATTTCTAACTGTATTTCTGACATGTGAATTTTTGTTTAGTCCTTATAAGCAAAAAACAAAACACAATTGTTTGAATGTTTGAAAAAACATTGTAGGTGCAAGTAACTTTTTTGATCAAAACATGGTCAAATTCATAAAATTCATACAAATATCTAAATTCTCATAATTGTTACATCTCAAATGAAGACAATGCCTAGCCTTTGAGCCTAGCATATCCTAAAAATAACAATATCGAGCATGTGTGAGTGTGTTCTATAAATACTTTTAAAATGTTCTGGTGAATAAAAAATGCCAAACTATCAAAATATCCCACCAAATTAGCCTAGACTTCTAAAGGCTAAACACACCCATGTAAACTTTTCTGTAAATTGTCAGTCTGTCTCCCTCTACTGGAAGAGATGTGTACCTGGCAGTCTTTGAAGCGCTCCTCTCTGGTCTCACAGATTCCTCTCAGACTGCTAGGCTTTTTTCCCAGCTCTTCAATAAAACTAGTAAATTTGTATATGCCTGGGCCAAGACTGGTGTTCTGGACAAGAAATGTAGGGTACACACCGACAACGGATTAGGAATGGCCTGTTCTAAAAATGTGTTGATAAACAAATGGTTTTCTGTTTTAAATTTAAGTTAAAATTAAAAGACATTCTACCTTGCTAAATTATATGCACTTTAGTTTTCATTTTAAAATGGACATGATCTTCTATCAGAATGTGATGATTCTTGTCTGCCTCTAAAGTCTGGCATTATGCCAGGGGTCATCTGGCCTTAGGGGCTGTTTGATGATTTCTTTGCTGAAACACCCACTTCAACTTATCTGTTATTTAATAGTCTTATGTCTCCCTCTCCTGGCTGAGTTGTACCTGGTAGTGCTTGAAGCGCTCCTCTCTGGTCTCGCAGATTCCTCTTAGGCTGCCAGGTTTCTTTTTCAGCTCCTCAATAAAACTAGTGATTTTGTATATGCCTGGGCCAACTTTGGTTTTCTGAAAAAGAACTGATTAGGAATGGTGTATGCTCTCAAAATAAATATAGAAAACAAATAATATATAAAGTGATTAATAACAAATATTTTGTTGTTATTTTTTTTTTAAGATGACACAGTTGACATTATTTCTATGCATGTTTCTATGCTTCTTATGTATTTTAATAAACTCCACTGACCAGACTGGAGCACTTTGTAGTTCCAAGATACATTGGTGGTGTGTTCATGTGGTATGAGTGGAGTGGAGTGTTTTAACACTGTGACACTCCTACCTAGTTGCTTCATCCTGTAGATGTAATGTCAGAGACTAAAGCTCTATCTGTTTCTGCACAGTTTGTGTGGGTCATCTTCTAGTCCTAGTGCTCACCATACACTGCCCACAGGATGCTGTTGACTAGATATTTCTGGTTCTCATTCCAACAGTGAAACTGAGGAGCAGCACTGCTATGTCTGTTCCACTCATTGCAACGCAACACACTAACACAGGTGTGTGAGCAATGGGTGCACATTAAAGTAGGTTAATGCATTAATTAGAAGGGGTGTCCACAAACATTTAGACATATAGTGTAACATGTATTCAGTATACTGCACAGATCACACAAATGCTTCATTGCTGATTTTTGCTTGAATGAATATTGTACAGTTGTTTTGTTTGTTTGTTTGCTCACCAGGAATTGTTTGTTGGCCCATGCATCCTTGTAGAGCAGGTGTGGAATTTGGGTGAGAAAGGCTGTCTCCTCTGCTCTTTTCCAGTTTGGACCCTTTGCCCGGTCCTGTACTGCCCGAGCACTGAAGTCACCAGTGTCTGGATTATATGTGCCAGGCCCAAGGTTTCTCTCCTGACACACACACATACACACACACACACACACACACACACACACACACACACACACACACACACACACACACACACACACACACACACATGCAATTGTAGACAACAGATATGTCTTAGATTATCTCATGCTTCACCACACAAGAGTGATTCATGAAAATAAAAGACCTGCTGATTAGGCCAATTATGCCACACAAACTAAATGTGGAAGTAATAAAATAATAATTGACTAAGCCATAGTATTGCTGTAAATTCATCACCAGGTCACTCGTCCTTCTCTTGCAGTAGGAGATTTGAGTGTATGTTCCCACCCTTTTGTTTGCTGGATGGACTCCTGAGACATCAAATCTGTAATGCAGAAACTTTAAGAAAAAATATAATCTGTATAACAATGGGAATTATATTAAAAAATACAGAAAGATGACAAAATACTGCACCTTACAACTGGGTTGTACATAGGTCCCACCCCTTTTCCAATCTAAATTTTATTTAAAGTTGCTGTGGCTGTTTATGGTCTGCAACATTACTGTTATAACATGTCTTTACCAAATACGACAAAAAAGCCCCATCCAAAAAAATAATAATTTACTGTAGCTGTTTATGATACAATCAGGAACATTCCTGTTATAACCTGTCTTTGAACAATACTTTGTACAAGCTCCTACACCAAATCACTAAGTTTGCTGTGAATGCTTATGATCAAACTTTTACAGTTTGTGAAATAGAGGAGGTTAGTGAGATGCTACATCTGATTTGTTCCACATTTGGCCCACCCCATTCACTTTACCTATACTCCAATCACTACCTTGCAATAATAATAATAATAATAATAATAATAATAATAATAATACATTTTAATAAACATAACTTGTAATAATCACTCTTACCTGGTTGATTGCGTCCCAAAAGGTGCCCCTTTGAATTTTTTTTCTGCCATTTTCAGGTTTTGTTCTGCCTGCAAGGATCACACAGGACAGGACCCCTGTGTATATTTGAGAACGTGACTATGACAACATGACGTGATTAAGAATTAATATGCTGTTTCATAGCAACAAAGAGCTCTGACACTGCTGTCAGCCTTTAGCCTCATTTTCAGTGAGCACAGGATCTCAGGTTTCCACATCTACAAGTCATTTCAGTATTTTCTCTGGAAGACTAAGAACACTGCAGACATTCAAGTATTTATTTTGGAGATTCACTGCCCTCTCATTTAGTTCAAAGATGACAACAGGAACCAAATATGGTTATTAGGGTGCAGTTACTGCAGAAAAAACGTTTTTTAATGTTATACTATAATTTCTATAATTATAGAAATGACCTTAATGGAAAAGTCATCTGAAAAAAATATGATACATTTTAGAATCAAGTGCAGTAAACGTGTGCATTGACTGAAAGCTTTCTTGGTACAGGGAAAATTCAAATTCAGAAGATTCACTTATAATTTACTGGAAAAACACTGAACATTACTGTGTAACGTGTTTCTTTAAAGGTGACAAAAGTAGTTGCTTTTGTAGACCAAATTGTGTAGGCTAGTTAGTTTTTTTTTACAACCGACAGAATCCTACCTTCTACTTTTTAGCCCTCCTTCTAAAACCAATCCACTAGGGATGGACAATACCATTGATTTTCCACTCAATCTCTTTGCAAATAATACCAAAGCTAATTTTCTGATACTGATACTTCAACTTTCTGATCTTCAACTATGACACATAAAATGTGAACAAAAGAGAAAAAAAATGAAATTCTGACAAATATTGAATGAAGTTTCAGAAATTAGTTTCTCTCTTTGCAGCTTTTTAATATCACTCACAATTTAGTGACATGAGAACACAGCAGACCTGAAAAAGTGACTTTGATTTTTGTTTTTCTAACTTTATAATAAAGGACACATAAATACTAATGCTTGATTTAGTGGTCTTGTAGTTTATAGGTTGTTGTTAATAAACAATAGCATATTGACATTTATAGCAAATCTGTAACTGCTGACTGCCTTCACTAAAATTTCACTACTGCACTGTGGGAGCTGTGAAAGGAAAAGTAGTTCCTATTATAAATTATTATTAATGGCAACAAGTTTTCATTGAGTGATACAATACACATACATCCAACTAAATAAGACTACAAGACATGGCTATGGGACCACTACAACACCACCAAAGGGAATGAGGCAGGAGCTCCCTTGCCGCTTTCTGGTTTGTAAGTACTCAAACATTATTCCTCCACTTCACACACTCAGAAGCCAATTTAAGAAAAAGCTAAACAATTTATTTTTGTTGGGCTACAAAATAGCTATGAAATTCCACCATAAAAACTGTCTCCAATGTCTGCTTAAATCCACTCTGTAAGGCATTTCTGTTTCTGTCTTTCTGTCATTATCTGTCATTATCTGTAAGATTTTGAAGCTGACCATACATTTAAAAACTTTTTATTGACAAATACATCAATTTAAGCAAAACAGATAAATACAACAAATACAGTGTTGACCAGTGTTCTTTAAGTCTTCTACCAGCTTTTGGGCAAAACCTTGTGTGATGGCAACCCGTCCTTACCTATTCAGTGGTTGGAATTGATCATATTTTCCAGGGTTTTTTGTTTGTCCACCATCTTTTTGAGGATTGACCACAGGTTCTCTATTGGATTGAGATCTGGAGAGTTTCCTGGCCATGGAAACAAAATTACAATATTTTGTTCACTGAGCCACTTGGTTATCATATTCACCTTGTTTTGTGGTGGTTCATCATACTGCAAAAATATTGTTCTTCTCCAAATTACTCCTGGATCATTGGGAGAAGTTGCTCTTGGAGGATGTTTTGATACCATTCCTTATTTATGGCAGTGTTCGCAAAACGTTGAGAGAACTCACTCCCCTGGATGAAAAGTTTTTAAAAAGAAAAGTTTTCACCCCCCATGAATTGTCTCAAGATGCTTCCCTGTTGGCATGACACAGGACTCATGGTAGCGCTCACTTTTTCTTCTCCAGACAATCATTTTTCCAGATGTCCCAAGAGTTTGAAGGAGGCTTCATCACAGAAAACAACTTTACTCCTGTCATCTGCTGTCCAATCCCTATATATCCAGGAGAATGTCAGTCTGATGTTTTTCTTGGAGAGAAGTAGCTTCTTTGCTGCCCTTCTTGACACCAAACTATCCTCCAAAAGTCTCACTGTGTGTTCAGATGCAATCTCACCTGTCCTCTGTCATCATCTTTAGGTGACAGGGTTTGTGAGTCGGGGGTGTGAGTCGGGTTGTGAGTTGGGGTTGTGAGTTGGGATTGTACAGTTGCACTGGGAGTGATGGTTGTACTGAGAGACGGTTGTACTGAGTGACATTTGTACTGAGTGATGGTTGCACTGCAAGATGGTTGTACAGACTGACAGTTATACTGAGCGATGGTTGCACTGAGAGATGGTTGTACAGATTGACAGTTGTTTTGAGTGATGGTTGTTCTGGGAGACAGCTGCACAGAGTGATGGTCACACTGAGTGAGTTGTTCTGAGTGGAAGTTGGTCTGAGAGATGGTTGCACTGAGTAACAGTTGTATTGAGTGATGGTTGCACTGAGTGACAGTTGTACTGGGAGTGATGGTTGGAACTGAGTGACTATTGTTCTTTTTGACAGTTGTACTGAGTGATGGTTGTTCTGAGTGACAGGTGTCCTGAGAGATGGATGTACTAAGTGACGGTTGTACTGAGTCACGGTTGATCTGGAAGGCAGTTGCACTATGAGAGACAGTTGAACTGGTAGAGACGGTTGGACTGGTAGAGACGGTTGCACTGGGAGATATGGTTGCACTGAATGATGCTTGTTCTGGAATATGGTTGCACTGAGTGATGGTTGCACTGAGAGATAGTTGTACAGAGTGACAGTTGTTCTGACTGATGGTTGTTCTGGGAGGTGATTGCACTGAGAGATGGTTGTTCTGAGTGACAGTTGCACTCAGTAATGGTTGCACTCAGTGAAGGTTGTAGTGGGAGTGATGATTTTAACTGAGTGATGGTTGTATTGAGTGATGGTTGTATTGAGTGATGGTTGTTTTGAGTGATGGTTATACAGAGTGATGGTTGTTCTGAGTGATGGTTGTAACTGAGTGACGGTTGATCTGAGTGATGGTTGTACTGAGTGACAGTTGTACTGAATAGCGGTTGTATTGAGTGATGGTTGTATTGAGTGATGGTTATACAGAGTGACGGTTGTTCTGAGTGACAGTTGAAACTGAGTGATGGTTGATCTGAGTGATGGTTGTACTGAGTGACAGTTTTACTGAGAGTGACGGTTGTCTTGAGAGTGAAAGCTGTCCTGAAAGTGACAGTTGTCCTGAGAGTGATGGTTGTACACAGTGATGGTTGATCTGGGAGACAGCTGCACTGCTAGAGACAGTTGTACAGCGTGATGGTTGTTCTGAGTGATGATTGTTCTGAGAGTCGGTTGTACTGAGTGAAGTTGTAATTGTTACATTTACATTTATGGCATTTAGCAGATGTCCTTATCCAGAATGACTTACAAAAGGTACTGAGTACTGTGTGATGGTTGTACTGGGAGTGACAGATGTACTAGTTGAGATGGTTGTACTGAGAGTGACGGTTGTCCTGAATTACAGTTGTACTGGTAGACGGTTGCTCTGAGTAACAGTTGTTCTGAGAGATTTGTACTGGTAGACGGTTGTACTGAGTGACGGTTGTACTGAAAGATGGTTGTACTGAGTGACAGGTGTACTGAGTGTCACTTATACTGAGTGACAGTTGCACTGAGTGACGGTTGTACTGAGTGATGGTTGTGCTGAATTATGGTTGTACTGGGAGTGACAGTTGTATTGGTAGACGGTTGTTCTGAGAGACACTTGTATTGGTAGACCATTGCACTGGGAGTGACGATTGTAGTGGTAGACGGTTGTACTGGGAGTAACGGTTGTTCTGAGTGACGGTTGTACTAGTAGACGGTTGTTCTGAGTGACGGTTGTACTAGTAGACGGTGGGTTTGTGTGACAGGTCAGTGATTTAAACTGGTCTGACTGGTCTGAGCTGCAGGGCGCTGTGCTGGTTAACAGCAGTAGGTGAGTAGTAGTTTAGTGTTGTCGCTGTGAGTGTCTGTGTGTTTTGTGTTATTAAACGTGTTATCAGAGCAGGATTTCTGACGGATTCACTCTGTTTTACTCTTTATTATATCAGTTTAGTCCGATACTCCGGACAGGCTAACGCGGTTAGCTGTTAGCTCAGGTTTCGGCAGGAGAATCAGTTATAAAACCTGAGTTTATATTCAGCTGAAGGAGAGATAAGTGTGTTAGACAGGTGACGTTCACTGTAGGTCAGTTTAGACCGGGCTGTGGCGCTATTGAGCCCTCACTGTAAACCTCATAACAACCCGCAGGCCTGGACGAGTTTATTCACCAAACTCTTTATAATCGAGGGAGATCCGACTTTACTGCTGTACCGTGGTCTTGCAGTCCTGTGAGTGAATGAGTGAATGAATGCGAGTGTTCGAAAGTTTGTGTTTGTGTGTGTGTGTGTGTGTGTGTGAGAGAGAGAGAGAGAGAGAGAGAGAGAGAGAGAGAGTGTGTGTGTGTGTGTAAGTTTGTGTGAGTGAGTGATTTGTCACTGTATACTTAAAACACAGCTGTTTGTCTGCTGTACTGCCTGAATGGGTTGCTGGATTTGTTTGAACCTGTTTCGTCCATAAAGATCTTCATGTCACATGTCTCGTATGTTTGTCCCAGTTTCTGTAAACCTCCACTGCAGCTCTTTACTATTGACATCTTGTTTTGACTCACTTCACTTCTTCTTTATTAGTCTGAGCTACTAGAGCAGCTGCAGTCAGCACAGTGTGTGAACAACTTACAGTAACAGTGTTCAGGATTCAGTTGGTTATATGATCAGTAAGTAGGCACTGTATAATGACATTCTTACTATGCTAGTTCTCCTCAACACTTGAGGTATTAGACTATACACAAAAACTATTCACAAGTTATACCTGACACAAAAACTGAATATGAACAGTATGAAAACAGATAGTATATACATATGAGGTAGATGTCAGGATTATGACACAAATATGCCTGCATGAGCACTTTAACTTACTTCATGACAGAGATCCTCCCACTGTTCCTCAAAAATCATGTCTTCAACACACACACACATAAAAAAGTTAAGAACACTCTGGTTAGCCATAGTCCAAACTGGGTCTTTTGAGTCAAAGCCATTTACATCTACCTTTCTCTTTACATTTGTAAATAAATGTGGCACTGTCATTGTCCTTTGGAACTTTTTTCTAATATTGTGTGTCATTGTGTTAATTGTGAAAGTGGTTTCAAGTATTGTGATGTTTTTGCAGTTTTGACCACTCACACCTCCACAGTAACTGCAGGAAACAAAAAAGTGAGGTGTGTAGGAGACTGTAAGGTGTGCCCTTAATATGCCCACAGACAGAGAGCCATGTGTTACTGCTAAACTCCTACACCTCATCTTCCTCTCCACCTTTTGGGGCATGCAGATATGGGTCACCTTCATCTCTGGTAAGAGCCTGATCCTGAAACATTCAACAAGTTCAATGACTTTAACATACTGATATGTTTTTGTCATAATTACGAGCCCAACAGTGCCCTCTATAATGTTTAGAACAAAGACACATTCTTCCTTGATATGTCCCTCTGCTCCACATATTAAAATTCAGTTTGAATTAGACATGACTAAAGTACACACTCCACAGTATAGTTTTAAAGTAATATCTTACATTTCAGTTTCACCATGTTAAACATGCAACACATTGATATGTTCTGGAGAAGTTTTGTTGTAATCATGTAAAAGTAATAGTGTAACATGGTCTCAACTGTGACTTACAGGCTTTGTGATGGACAACCATCTGAACAGGCACACATACGGCTTTATTCAGAGTCGACTGTTCCCCTTCTACCTGCACATTGGCTCAGCATGTGCCTTCTTCAACCTTACCATATTCGCCATGTACCATCCCAGTGACCTTCTGAATGACAAAGAGGCGTTTCAGGTACATAAAGTATTAGTATGTCAGGGAATGTGGAATATAATGTGGATTTTATTCAGTAAATGGTCTTAATAAAATTAAATGGAGTTTAATAAAATTGACTCTATATGGTAGGACAACCAATATGAAATATCCCAATATTACAGAAAATACAAATTCGTCATAGCACTAATGTTATTCTTAAGTTGTTTTGACAAGAACTGGCTAATGTAATGTTGATGAAATTACTCCACTTAATTAGTCCACTTAAACACACATTACAGATGACACCTTACCTGATTACTGCAAATACCAGACAAACACACTTATTAAACTCAATGTAATATAGAGGGGAAAATTAAACAAATATAAGGAGTGTTTTTAGTGTTCTTAATTGATGCAGCTTTTACACAAATGCATATACAGTCCGGTTAAATTTATTATGACCACATCCTTGTTTCTACACTTTGAACACATTTTAGTAAACTCCATTTACCATACAGGAGCACATTGAGGTTCTAAAATTACATTGTGTGGTTAATCTTTTTCTCTGTAAACATAGTCATCCTCCTTTTACCCTGTTCTTTAATGGTCAGGATCCCGCAGGACCACCACAGAGTGTGTTGCACTGATGTGATCAGGCACAGCAACGCTGCTGTAGTTTTTAAACACTGTGCCCACACACTGTCCACTTTATTAGACACTCCTACCTAGTTGATGCTCCTTTAGATATAAAGTCAGAAACAGAAGCTCATCTGTGTTGGCTAGATATTTCTGGTTAGTGGACTGTTCTCAGTCTAGCAGTGACACTCAGGGGTTTAAACACTCCAGTAGCACTGCTGTGTTTGATCCACACACTAACACACCACCACTGTGTTAATTATATCACAAAGTGTTATCTGCATATAAAGTGCATCCAGAAAGTATTCACAGCGCTTCACTTTTTGCACATTTTATTACAGCCTTATTCCAAAATGGATCAAATAAATATTTTCCCCCCAAATGTTGACAATGTAACAATATTATTTTTGAAAATTCTATATAAAAATGTATTTTTAAAAATTATATAAAAGTATGTTAAATATATTAAAAATAAAAACACAAAAATAAAATGAACAGGAGTATTCACAGCTTACCTCTGGGACAGGACTGTATTGAGACAATAATCTAGGGAAGGGGTTAGAAAAATTTCTTCTGCACTGAAGTTACCAATGAACATAGTGGCCTTGATCATCTGTAAATGGAAGAAGTTTGGAACCACCAGGATTCTTCATAGAGCTGGCCGTCTGGCCAAACTGAGTGATCATGGCAGGAGGGCCTTAGTTAGGGAGGTGACCAAGAATCCAATGGTTACTCTGACAGAGCTCCAACATTGCTCTGTGGAGAGAGGAGGACTCAGTAAAAGGCACAAGACAGCCCGTCTCGAGTTTGCCAGAAGGCACCTAAAGAACTCTCAGACCATGAGGAAAAAAAAGAACCTTTTGGACTGAATGCCAAGCTTCATGTAGGAAACCAGGCACTGCTCATGACCTAGCCAATACCTAAAGGGCTCTACCGTAAAGCATGGTGGTGGCAGCATTGTGCTGTGGGGATGTTTTTCAGTAGCAGGAACTGGGACAATAGTCAGGGTTGAGGGAAAGATGACTGCAGTGATGTACAGAGATATCCTTAATGATAACCTGCTTCAGAGTGCTCTGGACCTCAGACTGGGATGAAAGTTTATCTTAATCGGGCAAGAACCCTACGCACACAGCCACAATAACAAAGGAATGGCTTCATGACAACTATGTGAATGTCCTTGAATGGCCCAGCCAGGGCCCAGACTTGAACCGAATTGAACGTCTCTGTATATATCTAAAAATGGCTGTGCACCGACGCTCCTCATCCAATCTGATGGGGCTTGAGAGGTTCTGCAAAGAAGAATGGTAGAAACTTCCCAAAAACAGGTGTGAAAAGATTATAGCATCATACTTAAAAAGACTTGATGCTGTAATTGCTGCCAAAGATGCTTCAACAAAGTATTGAGAAAAGGATGTAAATACTTATGCACATGTTATGTTTTTGTGTTTTCAAACTTTTCTCATGTTGTCATCATGGGGTATTGTGTGTAGAATTTTGAAGGAAAAATAAATTGAATCAATTTTGAAATAAGGCTGTAACATAACAAAATGTGCAAAAAGTGAAGTGCTGTGAATACTTACTGGATGCTCTGTGTGTGAATTTGACCAAGGCCAGCCTGCAAACATGGGTAATTCTATAATTATATTCATTTTGAAAACCGCTTCTAGTGTACTTCCTACTTTTTGTGTTAAACCAGTGTTTTGTTTTAATTCTGAAGTTTGTATATTTGATGAACTGTGGAAAGGCTGTGACACATCTGTGGAATAATTTCTATTTTATTTGGTTAATGTGTGACTTTTCTTTTCATCCCTAATTCTGTGTCCTCCCTCATCACTGTGCAGATCTTCATTTTTTTTGTTTGTGTAACTGTGGCAGCAGTGAATGCCCAGTGGTTTGGCCAGTTGACCTCTGAGATCATGGCAGACATGCACATGATAGAGCAGGCCTGTGGACTGGGCCAGGACATCGGGCTATCATCCAACCGGGAGGCCTACTCCAAACTGTGTGATACAGACCCCAAGTACAAGCGGCTGAGCAGCCGCCTATGGCTTTACCACCTGCTGTCATCCCTCTGTAACCTGTGTTGTATTGTATGTAATGGCTACAGCCTTTATTACCTAGCTGAAAACCTAACTACCCTGTGATCTCTAGATTACCAACCCAGTGCCACGGTTATACACCCATAATACAATGCGATGCAAGCCTGTCATGGTATACAACCTGGGCAACAAGTACTCTCAGGTATGATCTCTGTACCCTGCTTTGTCTAATTTCTTATTGTTTGATTCTTCTTTTTTTGTACTATGTCATAATACTTGTTTAATACCTGTTTAATGTTTTGTCACTATAGGATAAAACCTTGTATCTGCCAAATGAAAAATTTCCTAGGCCTTCTTAGCCTTTTATTGGTAGTTCATGTAAAACGTTTAATTCTAAGGAATTCTTCAAATAAATGGAGATATAACGTTTTGTCCTGACAGCAACACCATTTATGTAAAATAGACACTATAGGATCTGTAGGAAATTAATTATTTGGAAACAAAATGGGAAAAATAACCTGTTAAATCAACTCCACTTGGTTTAAGATAACAAATATATTGCAGATGTTAAGATTTAGTTAAAAATGTTGTTTGGCCTTGGTCTTCTTGAATTTAGCGTTACTGACTGTAGTCTGGCTGAAGTTTTTGTTTGTTTGTATGGTTTTTTTTTGTAATGCACATTACTTGTTTCATTGTCCAAAAGATTTAGGTGATTATGCAGAAATGTAACGTTAGAGTTTAAAAAGGGTTTACAATATAGATACAATTTGTGTCTCAATATTTCCACAATGTTTTTTCACAATTTTTTTTTCTATGGTTTGAAATGTAAAACAGACAAAAAAAGCTTGGCTCTTAATAATAAAGTTGCTACAACGGGTTACTTTGAGCAGTGCCAGAAACTGAGCCAATCCCAAATACGAAAACAGTGTCACACTATTCATGAAAACCTGAACATGAAGTAACATGATGGTTTCAGATCTTTTGAAAGGGAGCAGAAAATGCAATGTATTATACATCATATAGACATTATTTATTAACTGTTTTAGACCAATTATTAAGTAAACACATTTTTCAAGTTTAATTATCAAGGGTTTTTTTTAACCTCAAGAAAAAAACCTCAAATATGATACACTTTATTGGGTTGAGATGAGAAGTTTCTTCCTAAGGATGGTTGGTAAATTAGGTCCTCTGTTCATAATAGAGATGTGTGAATGTTACATTTTAAATAATTTTCTATTGATGTTCTTTGCACTGACACATTTCTATTACATACATGGTAACTTGTGGAAACTTTGTTTCTTTGGCATTCTTTGGCAGAATATTATAGGAGTGTAGCAGTACCATATTTAAACACACTATTAAAAAATAAACTTACAGTGATTTTTTTTATTGTTTCAAATTGCAATAAATCCAGTGAAATATTATTTGGAATGAAACTGTAGTGAGTGAATGTGCTTTACATAGGAACAATATCAATAATGTGCTCATGGTTTGAAGTTCCCTTATTCCCTACGTATAATTTAGGGGTTTGAATTGAGGTTATGTAGTTAAACTACTCCCTGGAGCTGGTATCTCAGGGCTGAGCACAGTACAGAGTGTGCTGCTATATTTTGTGAAAGTCCATCCACATGAGTGCCTTCTTGCACACATGCCTTCTTATGCTTTTACCTGAAGTTTAGAGGATGTTGTTTAATGTGAGGTTTCTTAGCCCTTGGGCATTGCTACATTCAGAGAAGATTATTTTGGTTGTAGTAGGTTATGTCTGTGTTACATGTCTTTGCCTTTTCCAGCCTTGCCTCTTTATTTTTCTCTGAATCTGGTTTTACAAGTCATGCAGGCTAAGCTGTCTAACCGGCAGTAGCTCATTTAGGCACACCCACATTGGCCATTCTATGCAACACAGTATAGCAAGGACAGTACAATCAGAAATCTGTTTTGGGCTGTAAAACACCTCCCTCTCTCATGTATGACAATCTGATGATGCCTTAAACAGAATATGACTTTACAGAGTATATAGACTACATTGTAATGTAGAACTAGTATGCTTGTGAGGACATCCCAGTTTAGGATTTCTAATATCAAGTCAATGCAAATGAGATGGCATCTAATTTAAACAGACACTTCCATGTTATATGATACTTTAGTACTTTCAAGAGATTGTGTTTAAGCCCATTAAGCCTAAAACTATGTCTAGTATGGAATTCCGTACACCAGAACAAGCTGTGTTGATGCTACTGATCTGATTTTTATGGTGTTGGATTTTTATGCATTGTGTTGAAAGGTGAACATTGTTACCATTGTGGTTTTTGACACTAAATGTTACACCCATTTCATATAGGGAATGTTGTGCCCATGTGGTCAGTGAACATGTGGTGAGTTACTTATTCATAATGATGGTGCCCATTACAGATGTATTAATTTTTATCAATAAAAAATCAAAAATCAAAAGTTTAATTTATGTTCGTGTGCCATTTTTTGTAAAATAGATCCTATAGAATAGAAATTCATTTAAAGTTGTGTGGTAGACATGAATGCATATTAATCGTATTAATGATAGGAACCTAATAAGGACTAGAACTACTTTTCACCATCAGATTTTTTTTCCCAGGCAGTGCTGTTGTGCAAACTGTATGTAGTGGGAATCTGACCCGTATTATTATAATATTTATTAAGAAAAAAAAGTGAAAAGTATTTGTTATAAAATATGTTTCAGTGTATACATATGTAAATATGTAATATGTATATAAATATTTTGCAAAGGCTAAATCAAGTGCAGCATATGAGCTAATTAGACCATTGTAAGATATGACTTAGGAATATGCTGTTGTTTTTATACCTGAGACATTAGTAGGAGATAGTTGAAGTGAGAGCTAGGTGCATGGAGAAAACACTTGCTGTCAAAAAAGAACAGGGCAAGACTAACAGTTACCTTAACCAAGACCAGGACTTTGGAATGATGGTGCTTTGGACAGATTAATCCAAAGCTGAATTATATGGGCACAGTAAAAGTAGCCCCAGCATTTGAGGTCAAGAACCTCATACCAACTGTGAAGCATGAGGGTGGAAATATCATGGGACTGCTTTGTTGCTATAGGGGGATCAGAGGGGGCTTGAGGAAAATGTAAGAGTGTCTTAGAAACTGGTCGACAGTTTTTGGAAACATCTAAACTCTGACATTATTTCAGCAAAAGGAGGAAATGCCAGTTATTAGGGCATTAGAACCCCTGGCAAAAATGATGGAATCACCAGTCTCTGAGGATGTTCCTTCAGTTGTTTAATTTAGTAGAAAAAAATAGCAGATCACAGATATGACAAAAAAACTAAAGGCTTTTCAAATGGCAACTTTCTGGCTTTAAGAAACACTAAAAGAAATCAAGAAAAATAATTGTGGTAGCCAGTAACAGATTTTTAGAAAAGCACAGGGAATAAATTATGGAATCACTCAATTCTGAGGAAAGAATTATGGAATCACCCTATGAATTTTCATTAGAAAACCCACTAACACCATCAGATTAAAGATGTAAATTGGTTTCTGGAGTATAAAGATTAGTCACACACCTTGGAGAGCTGTTGCAACAAGTGGACGACACTTGAATCATGCATCCCAACACCAGAGATGTCAGGTAGAGAAACAAAAAGGAGAGAGTTATCAAATCTTCACGCGGTGTTGCACAGATGTTGAGGTTGTTCACAGTCAGATGGGTCTAAAACCTGGACCAAGTACAAACAACATGGGAAGGTGGTTAAGGCAAGCATACTGGTAGACCAAGGAAGACATCAAAGCGTCAAGACAGCAATATGCCTTGAAAACAGAAAATGAGGAACAAATGGGAGGAAACTAGAGTCAACGTCTGTGACTGAACTGTAGGAAACCCGCTAAAGAAATGGGATTTACATACAGAAAAGATAAAGAAAGCCATCACTAACACCTAAACAGAAAAAAAAAACAAGGTTACAATGGGCTAAGGAAAGGCAATAGTGGACTGTGGATGTCTGGATGAAAGTCATATTCAGTGATGAATCCTCGAATCTGCATTGGGCAAGGTGATGATGCTGGAACTTTTGTTTGGTGCCGTTCCAATGTGATTTATTCAGACTGTCTGAAGAAAACATGCAAATTTCCACAGTCATTGATGATATGTGACTGCATGTCAGGTAAGAGCACTGGGAGATGGGTGTCATTACATCTTCAATAAATACACGGTTTACATTGACATTTTGGACACTTTGGACACATTTGGACATCTATCGAAAGGATGTTTGGGGATGATGAAATCATTTTTCAAGACTGTTACTGGCTACCACAATTATTTTTCTTGATTTCTTTTAGTGTTTCTTAAAGCCAGAAAGTTGCCATTTGAAAAGCCTTTAGTTTTTTTGTCATATCTGTGATCTGCTATTTTTTTCTACTAAATTAAACAACTGAAGGAACATCCTCAGAGTGGTGAATCCATCATTTTTGCCAGGGGTTGTAGGCTGTCCTAACATATAAAACTGACATTTCTCCAGTTTTATGTGTTTAGCTTAGGTCTATCTCTCAATATAATTAAAATGAAGATCAAATAATTTCCATATGTTTAAATATATTATGTTACATCAAAAGTGTTCATGAGGTGTCCTAACTTTCTCACATTAACATACACACTTCATCAATGTTCAGGGGCCACCACAGAGCAGGTATTATTTGGGTACTGAGTAACATTAGGGCTGTTGATCAACTAAATATATATTTTGCATACTTCATATACACAATGGAGCTGTGACCTTGGACCTCAGAAAACACAATGGACAAACACCAGCAGATGACATGGCACCCCAAACCATCACTGACTGGAAACTTTATATTGGACCTCAAGCAGCGTGAATTCTATGCCTCTCTTCTCTTCCTCCAGACTCTTGGACCTTGATTCCCAAAGGAAATGCTAAATTTTCTTTCATCAGAGATCATATTTTGGACCACTCAGCAGCGGTCCAGTCCTTTTTGTCTTTAGCCCAGGCGAGACGCTTCTGACGCTTCTGTCTCTTGTTGAAGAGTGGCTTGACATAAGTGGCTTGACATTATCTACTAGCTAAGGATGTTCTAAGTAAACAGCAAAGCACTTTTGTAAGTCGCTCTGGATAAGGGCGTCTGCTAAATGCCACAAATGTAAATGTAAATAAGGAACGTGAAAGCTGACACCCATGTCTTGCATTCAGTGGAGGAAATAAGTAT
Source organism: Acestrorhynchus altus (assembly GCA_034509495.1). Classification (NCBI taxonomy): domain Eukaryota; kingdom Metazoa; phylum Chordata; class Actinopteri; order Characiformes; family Acestrorhynchidae; genus Acestrorhynchus; species Acestrorhynchus altus. Next base: position 26,740,164 of record CM067503.1, read on the forward strand.
TTGATCCCACTGACATTAAAAGTTTTAATACAAAAAATAAATGAAACAGCTCATAATTTTTTAACCGTGACACATAGAATATCAAAAGAAAAACTGAGAAAATTACTTGAAATAAGAAAAACTAAATTTAATTTCAGTTAAGGAAATAAGTATTTGACCCCTTAGTAAAACAACATTTAATACTTGGTGGCAAAACCCTTGTTGGCAAGCACAGCAGTCAGATGTAGTTTATAAGGTTTCCACACACTTCAGGAGTAATTTTGGCCCACTCCTGTCTGCAGATCATCTTCAAATCCTTAAGGTTTTTAGGCATGCATTTGGAAACGCAAAGCTTCAGCGCTCTACATAGATTTTCAATGGGACTCAGGTCAGGAGACTGGCTTGGCCATTTAATGACCTTGATATGCTTCTTTGTTTTCTTGGCTCCATTTTTGGGTGGTTGTCATGCTGGGAGACCCATCCACAACCAATTTTCAGTGCCCTGGCGGAGGCAAGGAGGTTGTCACCCAGGATTTTGCGATACATGGCCATGTTCATCTTACCACTGATATGGTGAAGTTGGCCTGTGCCCTTAGAAGAAAAACACCCCCAAAACATAATACTTCCCTTTCCATCAGTGATCTGTGGGAGCCAACATTAGTCATGGTTTTTAGGGGATCAAATACTTAATTCCCTCAATGAAATGCAAATTATTTTTTATTTAAATATGATTTTTTTTCTATATTTTCTTTTTGATATTCCATATCTCACTGTTAAAATGAAGCCAGCAAAAAATCATAGACTGTTAAATTGTCCGAGTACAAACTTTCAAAATCAGTGGGGGATCATTTTCTTGTTTCCACCTCTGTACAACTGTGCATGGGGGCTCTTGAAGCACTGATTCCAGCTGCAGTCCACTCTTTGTGAATCTCCCCCACATTTTTGAATGGGTTTTGTTTCACAATCCTCTCTAGGGTGTAGTTATCCCTATTGCTTGTACATTTTTTTTACTACATCTTTTCCTTCCCTTCGCCTCTCTATTAATGTGCTTGGAAACAGAACTCTGTGAACATCCAGCCTCTTTAGCAATTTTATGTCTTGCCCTCCTTCTGCAAGCTGTCAATGGTCATCTTTTGGACAACTGTCAAGTCAGCAGTCTTCCCCATTATTGTGTAGCACACAGAAATAGACTGAGAGACCATTTATAGGCCTTTACAGGTGTTTTGAGTAATTTGCTGATTAGAGTGTGGCACTAGGTGTCTTCAATATTGAACCTTTTCACAATATTCTAATTTTCTGAGTTACTGAATTTGGGATTTTCATTAGTTGTCAGTTATAATCATCAAAATTAAAAGAAAGAAACATTTGAAATCTATCAGTTTGTGTGTAATGAATCATAATATACAAGTTTCACTTTTTGAATGGAAATTCTGAAATAAATCAAATTTTCATGATATTAACATTTTCTGACCAGCACCTGTATATTTTTTTGTTTTATTTCCTTTTTGAAGAGCAGATTTGAAATGGACCAACTCTAAAACGTGTAAGGGGAAGCACAGAGAAGCCATAACAAGAAATTTCATTACATTTAATTTCATTACATTTTATTCCAAAATCTTATACTATACTTATATGCAATCCTGTCCACAGATGTGTATTTTTGCTGGCAGTGTAGACCACAATCTCCCAACCATGGTTTTAGAGAACCCCTGTCCATACACATTTTAATGTTTTCCTGCTCCAACAAATGTGCTTCAGCTCATTAATGAACTGGTTAGCTGGATCAGGTGTGTTAGAAACAGAGGTGGCTAAAAGGGAAAAAATTTGTCATTACTCAATTCTGAAATTATATACAGTGAAGGAAGTAATTATGTGATTCTTTGCTGATTTTGCACGTTTGCCCACAGACAAAAACATGAACAGTCTTATTTTAAGAGTATGTTCATTTTAACAATGAGAGATTGAATATCAAAAATAAAATCCATTGTATAAATCCTATACATTTATTTGTATTTTGCAGAGAGAAACAAGTGTTTGATCCCATCTTCTCCTTTCAGCTGCTCCCTTTACTGTTACACCAACCTTGTCCACCTTCACTACATCCATAAACATTTTCCTCTTCTCCTTCTGCCCAGCAGCTCCATCTCCAACATTCTTTGTCCGATATATCCCCTATTCCTCTTCAACACTTGTCCAAACCATCTCAACCTGGCCTCTCTGGCTTCATCGCCAAAACTGCTTCACCTTCACTGTCCCTCTGATCTGCTCATTTCTAATCTTGTCCATCCTTGTCACTCCCAAAGAAAATCTCACCATTTTCATCTCCGCCACCTCCAGCTCAGCCTCCTGTCTTTTAGACAGAGCCACAGTCTCCAAACCATACATCATAGCAGGTCTCACTACTGTCTTATAAACCTTCCCTTTCACTCTTGCTGCTATCTTTCTTTTACACATCACTGACACCTGTCTCCACCCACTCCATCCTGCCTGCACCCTCTACTTCACCTCTTTTCTGTACTGTCCATTGCTCTGGATGGTTGACCCAAGATATTGGAAATCATCCACCTTTACGCCATCTACTTCTTGCATCTTCACCTTTCCACCTGCCTCCTTCTCATTCACACACATGCATTCCGTCTTGTGTCTACTGACCTTTATTCTTCTCCTCTCCAGTGGAAACCTCCATCTTTCCAGGTTTCTCTTGCACCTGCTCTCTACTCTCACTGCAGTTTACAATGTCATCTGCAAACATCATGGTCCATGGAGCCTCCTGCCTGACCTCATCTGTCAACCTGTCCATCACCATTGCAAACAAGAATGATATCTGATGTAACTGTACCTTCGCCATTAAACCATCACTCCAACTGCACACCTCACCACTGTCTCAGTATCCTCATACATGTCCTACACCACCCTCACATACCTTTCAGCCACACCTGACTTCCTCATACAGTACCACAGTTCCTCTCTTGGTACCCTATCATATGCCTTCTTTAGATCCACAAAGACACAATGTAGCTCCTTCTGACCTTCTCTGCACTTCTCAACCAACATTCTCAATGAAAAATTGCATCTGTGGTACTCTTTCTGGGCATGAAACCAAACTGCTGCTCACTGATCTGAACCTCTCGCTTTAGCCTTGCTTCAACAACTCTTTCCCATACCTTCATGATGTGGCTCATCAGCTTTATACCTCTGTAGTTACTGCAGCTCTGCACATCACCCTTGTTCTTAAAAATGGGGACCAGTACACTGCTTCTCCACTCATCAGGCATCCTCTCACTCTCCAGGATTTTGTTAAACAACCAGGTCAAAAGTCCACTGCCTTCTCTCCTTAACATCTCCATACCTCCACAGGTATGTCATCTGGATCAACTGTTTTTTCATCCCTCATCCTTTTTAAAGCTGCCCTCACTTCCACCATACCAATTCTCTGCACTTCCTGATCCACTATTTCTCCCCCATTGTCCTCCTCTCTCTCATCTTCCTCATTCATTAGCTCTTCAAAGTATTCCTTCTATCTACTCAACACTCTCTGTTCACTCACTAGTACATTTCCCTCTCTATCCTTTATCAGCCTAACCTGCTGTACATCCTTTCCAGCTCTATCTCTCTGTTCAGCTAAACAATACAAGTCCTTTACTCCTTCTTTACTGTCCAGCTTCTCATACAACTTATCATAGGCCTGAGCCTTTGCTTTTGCCACCATTCTTTTCGCTATGCGACTAGCCTTCATCTCTCTGGTTATCCCACTTTTTCTTAGCTGCCTTCTTCTTCTGAATACTCTCCAGGACTTCTTCATTCCCCAACACCCAACACATTCTTGCCAGTTTTTCTCTACACCTTAGCTGTACTTTCCCAGTCCTCAGGTAGCTCCTCGCTGCCCCCAAGGGCTTGTTGCAACTTTTCCCTGAACTGTCTGCACCCATCCTCCTCATTCAGCTTCCACCATCTAATCTTTGGCTCTGTCTTCACTCTCTTCCTCTTCTTTGTTTCTAATCTCATTTTACAGACAACCACCCTATGCTGCATTCATACACTTTCCCCTGGCACCACTTTACAATCTCCAATCTCTTTTAGGTGGCATCTCCTGCTAAGTATATAATCCACCTGTGTGCACCTCCCTTCACTCTTGTATGTCACCCTGTGTTCTTCACTGAAAATATGTGTTTACCACAGCCATTTCTCTTTGCAAAATGTACAACCATTTGATCTTCTGCATTTCTATATTTCACATCATACATACCCAACTACTCTGTTCCATTCACTAACATGTCCATTGAAGTCTGTGCCAATCACCAATCTCTCCTCTCAAGGGATACCTTCTACCACTTCATCCATCATACTCCAAAATTCCTCCTCTAACTGACGACCAATCTGTGGTGCATATGAACTGACAACATTCAAAATTACATCAACTTCCAACTTCAAGCTCATGATCCTTTCTGACACTCTCTTTACATCCAGAACAAACACAACTGTTCCACTGTGATATCCCTGCTCCATTTCTCTTCCTATCTACACCATGATAGAACAGTTTGAATCTACCTCCAATGTTCCTGGCCTTGCATCCTTTCAATCTGGTCTCCTGAACACACAGAATATCTACCTTCTTTCTCTCGTCTGCAATCTCTCTGCCTTTACCAGTCATTGTCCCTACATTCAGAATCCCTACTCTAACCTCCACACTCCTGCCTTTCCTTCTCTCTCGCTGCCTTCTAACCCACCTTCCTCCTCTCGACCTACAGTAGTCCAATTTCTACTGGCACCCTGCTGGTCAACAGCACCAGAGGCATTCATTGTTAACCCGGGCCTCAACTGATCCAGTATGGAAGTCATATTCATGATCCGCATTGTAGATTTGGCATAAGTTTTATGCCGGATGTCCTGACGCATCCCTCACCATTTATCCGGGCATTTATCTCAAGGCAGCTGGGACCACAGTCACCAAGAAAACCATTGCTAATGGTGCCTACAAGGTCCACCTTGCTCAAGAATGCACATGTGCAGGCCTATCTGAAGTTGCCAATGAACACCTGGATGATTCTGGGAGTGAGATGAGATGAAAGTGCTATGGTCAGATGAGACAAAAATTGAGGCCTTTGACATTAACTCAACTCGTCGTGTTTGGAGGAAGAAAAATGCTGACTATGACCCAAAGAACACTGTCCCCACGGTCAAGCATGGAGGTGGAAACATTATGTTTTGGGGGTGTCCTCTGCTAAGGGCACAGGACTACTTCACAGCATCAGTGAGAGAATGGATGGAGCCATGTACCATAATCCTGAGCAAAAACCTTTTTCCCTCCACCAGGACATGGGAAATGGGTCGTGGCTGGGTCTTTCAGCATGACAATGCTGACAATACACTAGATTCAAAGAGAGGAATCTGAAAGGTAAATCAGAATTGGGGTTCAGAAACAGCAGGAGATTAGGTGTGGAATCAAGCTTAAACCTACACATCAGTGTAGGAAGTGGATAAGGTGCAAGATCATTTTTAGGCACTGTTTTAGATGTGAACAGGGGCTTGGATGCAGGCTTGCACAGGACCAGGCTTAGAGACAGATGTCAGTGTAGGAAATAAAACAAGATAGGAACAGACTGTGACAAACAAAAGGAGGCTGAGACAAAGGGTCTTAAATAGAACACAACATTGGATACACCTGGAACCACTGATTATGAAGGGGCAGAGTTACAAATGAGACACAGAGGGGAATGGGCAGAGCAAGGGAGGAGACTAGACCAAAACAGAGAGTATGTGCTAGGAGCACATGGGAAAACACAACTGAGACAAAAGGTGAACAGAACTAGAATATGACAGAGACATGACTGTAGGTAGGGGATTGTGTACAGGATCAGGCCTAGACACAGACGTCAATGTTGGTAGGAGATTGGGTACAGGATCAGGAGTAGACACTATTGTATGTGAACAGAGGATAGGATCAGGTTTAGGTTTAGGTACAGGATCAGGTTTAGACACAGGCGTCAATGTAAGTAGGGGATTGAGTATAGAAACAGGCTCAGAGACAGCTGTCAGTGTAGGTAGGAGATTGAGTCCAGGATCAGGCTTAGACACAGACATCAGTATAGGTAGGGGATTGAGTACAGGATCAGGCCTGTAGACAGACATCAATGTAGGTAGGGGATTGAGTACAGGATCAGTCTTAGACACTATTAAATGTGAACAGGGAATTGGGTAGAGGATTAGGCTTAGACACTAAAGTCAGTTTAGGTAGTGGATTGGGTACAGGATCAGGCTTAGACGCAGACATCAATGTAGGAAGGGGACTAGACACAGGATCAGGCTCAGAGACAGATATCAATGTAGGAAGGGGACTGGACACAGGATCAGGCTCAGAGACAGACATCAGTGTAGGTAGGGGATTGAGTACTGGATCAGGCTTAAAGACAGATGTCAGTGTAGGTACATGAATTGAGTACAGGATCAGGCTTAGAGACAGATGTTAATGTAGGTATGGGATTGAGTACAGGATCAGGCTTAGACAGAGTCTCAAAGCTGAAAAATTATTGGGATTCAACAGCAGGCTCTGATTCAATCCCAAGGCCAACTGCAAAGATGGATTTGGGCTCAAATAAACTGCTTTGTTCAGGTTTTGTGGTAGAGAAGGTAAACTGAGAGGTTGTTTCCTGAACTTTCAATTGAGAAGACAAATAAAGATGTTGCTTGATACTGTCAACTTGCTCTTTAATTTTATAGACAACCATCTTCACATCTTCACATGAGTGTAATGTATTCATTTTTGCTCTGGGAAAGCCCTCAGAAAGACCAAGACCATTGAAGGACTGGAACATCTAAACATCCTTGGAACATCCTTTGCATAATTGCATCATATGGGTACCCTAGCAGCCTTAACCTGTGATAACAGAAGTCATCCTCTGTATTTGATAGCTGCTGTAGCTCATTATGTTTTCTTTTAAGATTAATAATCTCTTGCTCTATTTGCTGTAGGTGTTCTTCATCTCAACTTAATTCAACTTTCTTCTGAGCTCTGATTGCCTCAGTCATCACAGAACACTATTTCTTGATGGATTGAATCAGCTCTTGAAACATCCTCTCAATGTCTTCCATGGCTGTCTGAGCAGAGTGCGATTGTCAAAATTAAAGAAAGAAAAAAAAAGAATATATTTAGCTTTTACCAAAACTTCAGAGCTTATTGAGAGTTTTTTTTCTGTCTTGCTTTGACCTTAAAAGATGATACAGATTCTGTGGCCTCTAGATGTTCCTCCTCTCTATCCTGAATTCTGTTTGTAATTGTACTGGGTCTCCACCACATGTTTCTGTGGAAAATGTGAGGAGCACTGAATTCAAAATAACTGAACACACCTCTCTACAGTTTTTGTGGATGTTTAAAGGCACAAACTTGTGAATTCTGACAAAATGATGAGACTAGGGGATGTGATGCTGAACTACACAACTATACATAAGATGATAACACTACTGTTTAGTTTGGGGTCAGAGTGCCTCTTTAAGGATTCTTTTCAATGTACTGAAAATGAAAGTGACATTAACATAGAGTATGTCCATTGTTAGCACATGGACATGATGGTGATGAGGTCTTAAATGGTTTTGCTTGTATCAGCTTGCATATACAGTGGTGCTTGAAAGTTTATGGCCCCTTTAGAATTTTCTGGGTTTTGTTCTACATAAAATTGATCAAACACTAACAGTTCTAAAAGTAGATAAGGAGAACCAAATCAAACAATTGACACAAAATAACTTATTTGCTTGTTTATTTATATATTGAGGAAAAGTATTTAATATTACAAATCTCTTGAAGTTTTTATGTAAAGAAATAAGGGAAATTCAAAAGGGATTACACACTTTAATGCACAGCTCCAAATACAAGATACCAGTGCATCTCAAAACATTTTAATATTGTGAAAAAGTACATTCATCTTCATAATTTCATACAAAAAGTCATATTTTATATTCATTACATGTAGAGTGACATACAGGGGTTGGACAATGAAACTGAAACACCTGGTTTTAGACCACAATCATTTATTAGTATGGTGAACTAGGGCCTCCTTTTGCGGCCAATACAGCGTATTGGGAATGACATTTTTTGGATACAACCCGGGTTAGCCCCCTAACATCCCTTTCATACAGCTTCCTCTTGCATCCACAGTTAATCCTGTTGGATGTGCTTTGTCCTACTTGGTGGTATGCTGACATTACCCTGTATACTGTGGCTCTTGATACATCACAAAGGCTGTCTTGGTCACAGATGCACCAGCAAGACATGCACCTAAAATTTGTCCTCTTTTCAACTCTATGTCACCCATAATGTTGTGTGCATTGCAATATTTTGAGCAAAACTGTGCTCTTACCTGCTAATTGAACCTTCACACTCTGCTCTTACTGGTGCAATGTGCAATTAATGAAGATTGGCCACCAGGCTGCTCCAATTTAGCCGTGAATCCTCCCACACTAAAATGACAGGTGTTTCAGTTTCATTGTCCAACCCGTGTATTTCATACTTTTTCGAATTGCTGTTGATCAGGATGACTTATAGTTAATAAAAATCAGAAACCCAGAATCTCACAATTATTATAATAATGTGCAATACCCCCTCCTACTGGACCCTTTTTGTGTGCACTATTTATATATATTGTATATTGTGATATAGTCCCTATATTATATACTCTTTATATTTATATTGTGTTTCTTTACTAAATTATTATCTCTTTCTACCTTTTCTGTACTGTACTTATGCTGCGGCTGGAACCTTAATTTCCCTGAGGGAACCCTCCCAAGGGATCAATAAAGTTCTATCCTATCCTATCCTATCATACATTATTTCAACATTTAAATTCAGGTTTGACTAAATTACAAATCAGGATCTAAAGTGAAACCAAATCTTGAAATATATCACATAAATGTAATGACATTTTGTTTTTAATTAATTATGAATTTTTTTTTTTTGGAGATTTATGCACTAGCCTGTTTCTCAGCTCTCTCAACAACAAGTGAAACTACTTCATGGCCACAGTGTTTATCCTGGGTGCACAAACAGAAGCTTTCTATGCTGTGGGCAGATCTTCTCATGTAAGTTGTGCAGAGGGTCCAATCACTATGTGCTTCCTCAGAGGAGCAGAATCATAATGAGGTTTAAATGGGCCTCACAGTAGTAGGCCAGACACACCAGGCAGGACTTGACAGCTTTACACTTTCTGACAATGCAGATGTCACAAGCCATATCTTCAGGTGTAACCCAACAATGAACAGTGGGTTGTGGTCCAGCATTTCTCCAGCTTCTCAACCACTTCAGCTAGCATTTGGTTACTACATAGAGTAAAGAGGAAGGTCTCTCTGCACTGGGGATAGCTGTCGGCTTCTGTTTGCTGATCCCAACAACCCCTGATGCAGTTCATAAAAACCGTGTCCATACGATAAAGTGGCTGGATCTTTCAGTAAATCCAACCATACTGAGAGTCAGAGCTCATCCTTCCCTCCTTCTGTAAATCAAACTTCTGTGAAATCAAACTGTCCACTTAGGAAGCAACACTGATTGAAAATCAATTTCACATGCTGTTGTGCAAATGGAATAGACAACAGGTGGAAATTATTGGCAATTAGCAAGACACTCAATAAAGAGTGATTCTGCAGATGGGGACCACAGACCACTTCTCAGTACCTATACTTTCTAGCTGATGTTTTGGTCACTTTTGAATGTTGGTGGTGCTTTCACACTCGTGGTAGCATGAGATGGACTCTACAACCCACACAAGTGGCTCAGTTAGTGCAGCTCATCCAGGATGGCACATCAATGCAAGCTGTGGTAAGGTTTGCTGTGTCTGTCAGCGTAGTGTCCAGAGGCTGGAGGCGCTACCAAAAGATAGGCCACTACATCAGGAGACATGGAGGAGGCCGTAGGAGGGCAAAACTCAGCAGCAGGACCGCTACCTCCACGTTTGTGAAAAGAGGAACAGGAGAAGCACTACCAGAGCCCTGCAAAATGACCTCCAGCAGGCCACAAATCTGCATGTGTCTGCACAAACGGTTAGAAACCGTCTCCATGAGGATGGTATGAGGGCCCTACGTCCACAGATGGGGGTTGTGCTCACAACCCAGCACAGTGCAGGACACTCTGCATTTACCAGAGAACACCAGGATTGGCAGATTCGCCACTGGTACCCTGTGCTCTTCACAGATGAAAGTTCAAATTGTGCACGTGACAGACATGACAGAGTCTGGAGATGCAGTGGAGAGAAATTTGCTGCCTGCAACATCCTTCATCATGACCGGTTTGGCAGTGGGTCAGTAATGGTGTGGAGTGGCATTTCTTTGGAGGGCCACACAGCCCTCCATGTGCTTGCCAGGGGTAGCCTCACTGCCATTAGGTACCGAGATGAGATCCTCAGACCCCTTGTAAGACCATATGCTGGTGCGGTTGGCCCTGGGTTCCTCCTAATGCAGGACAATGCTAGACCTCCTGTGGCTGGAGTGTGATAGCAGTTCCTGCAAGATGAAGGCATTGAAGCTATGGACTGGCCTGCCCGTTCCCCAGACCTGAATCCAATTGAGCAAATCTGGGACATCATGTCTCGCTCCATCCACCAATGCTCTATAATGGCCTATTTTAATGGTCCATCTCAGCTATAGTCCCTTCTCTTCAAAAGTTTTAAAACATGATTTCAGTTTTCTACTGGCAGTGTTGGATTCCAAGCAAGTCAGACGTTTTTGGCGGCAGGGGGCGCTGGCGAGCATCACCTGTCGTAAACAGACGCAGATACGTACGTCCTGTTTTTTTTTTTTAAAGTAAAAGCAACATAGTTGTATTGGATGTACAGTATAAATCCTGGTTAATTTGTATTCATGAAGGGCGGTATGCGGCCCGCGGGCAGTAAAATGCGCAGGTCTGGTCTAAAATGTTCTAGACTTACTCTTACTCTTACTGTCAGGGGGCAGTTGCACGTTCTCTCCACTAGAGGGCCAAGGGCTGAGTTACTGTACGACACTGCCATCTGGTGGGCTGAAAGGGAATCGTGGCCCTGTCTGCACAGCTTGAACTGTGTGGCAACTTTATTGTATTAAAAAAAACCCAGAAAAACCTGCAAGTAATAAAAAGATTTTTAGATAAAATCTAGAAAAAAAGATAAAATTCCTCTTAAACTCTTTAATACAAGCTTCAGTTTATTAATCACGTTTATAACTCTGTTTCTTTATCGGATGAGCTGGTGTAACCCAAATTACCTGATCTGTACTGGAACATGATTCAGTCAGACACACTTTCCACACACTGTTTATTCTGAAACACATTTAAGTATTATTATTCTTCACTTGAAAAGACAATGCAGGCTTCTGAATATATCTCTATATATACTCTCCTGCATATCCATTATCTATTCATTTCCATTATCAATCCGTTCATACCCATTATCTATGTATTCATATCCAATATATATGTATTCATATTCATTATCTATGTATTCATATCCAATATCTATGAAAACACATCCATTACATTTGTATATAATGTATTAATGTGCAGTATGCAATTGAGACACAGCCCTAAGCTGTGTCCTAAAATTTGCCCTGTTCACTATATGAAAGTGCACTACTTTGAAACTCTAAACCTGTAGGGCAGTGTTAATTGCACCTTGGAGAACATCTCAGAGAGTTCAGCTTTGGCTCTTGGGCAGGGTGCTTTCTTTAGGAGGACCCCAGGCTTTCGCAGCTTATCTCCCTCTGTGGCAAGCAGTGTCTGCACATCGGTGCTGGACTGAGCTGGCAGCCGGGTGGGAACTGCTTGTTGAACTCTTACCTGACCTCCCTCCCTGCTACCTTTCCCCCTCCCCATCCCGAATCCTGTCCCGATTACCTAGTCTATGTTGATTTACGTGTGCTTTTTAGTGCTCAGATGTTTTTTAATCTATCTAAATTATGCTCCTCTTGGAACATAGTCTGGGTGTGTGGTTTTTTTTTCTTCCATCTTACCACATGTATACTGCTTCTGTTCTTTCGATACAAGATGGCGCTGCTGAGTCTGCTGCCATCGCAACTTCTTTACAGTCGTAATAAGCATTTCACTGCATGTTGTACTTGTATAACTGTGTGTGTGACAAATAAAACGAACCTTGAACCTTGAGGTCAAACAGGAGTTGGTAGGGTTGATACCACTCAGAAAGTAAAACTTTAGAAATTACCTTGAAAAAAAACACAGTCTTCCTCAGCTTCATGCAAAGGAGCAAAGGATCTAGTGGGTCTGGGAGGAATTCTATTGCTTTTCTGCCAAGGTTTCTTTCCTTTTCTGCTGAACCTTTTACGTTGTGAAATGGATACACAATCAGAGATGTGGTGATTTTGACCAGCAGATCTCATTGTTGAGCGTCCGGGAGCTTCAGCAGAAGATGAGGGTGCCAGGGTACGATGCGGAAGAGGATGTACATGGGCGCTCATCTTGACTGCTCTCTTCTATATGTTGGAGCCTCTGTTGCTTCTGTTTTCTCTGAGACCTTGGTGTTGTGTGGAGATGTCCAGGTCGTACCTCAAGTATTTTCTCAACCTTGGTCCTGGAGGCACCCCTGTCCTGCACACTTTCACTTTAACAAAGTCTGCAACTCTGAAAGGACTTGTTAATGACCTGATTACCTGGATCAGGTGTGTTGGGAATATGAAAACCTCTGAAATATGCAGGGTTATTGTCAAAACAATATTTACCTTTAATAATGAACCTAATGAAACTAAGATTTGATTTACTTTTGCCCAATAATAATGCTTTAGTGCTCATGTAAAATGGAGTCCTTTGTGTGGTACTGTGAGGAGATGATGTGCTTATGCCAGCCCTACAAATGAGTGTGAAAAGCAAGAGCTCATTGGAGCAATGAAGAAACTATGCCTTAAAGACTTGGTTTTCCCAGCACTATGTGCAGGGTGAAATCATTTGGCTAAGACTGTTATTGGCCACTGCACTCCCCTGTTGTTCTTCTAAGATGGCCTAATAATAAAAAAAAACAAGGAGAAACAACATAAGCAAAAGGAAAGGTACTGGCAACCACAAAAGGACCAACATACACAGCCCATTTAACACCTGTGCTTTGTTCATTAACATATCCTACCTCATGGTGATTTCACGGGTTGCCAGGTACAAAACGGTCCACAGGCATGTCGAGAGTCCCTCTACGGTAAGCTTCTCTCACATCCTCAGCTAAGCAGTAAGAATAATGTCAGCAAAGATGTGTCTTCAAGAATTCATAATATATGCAATAATTTTTTTCCAATGAACATTTACAAAATAAACTGACTTTTTTTACTAAGTAAAAATGGTCCGTTACCAGTCTGTTTAGCAGCCCGCTGAAACTCTGCCCAGGGCAGGTCTCTGAATGATTGAGCAATCATTATGGAGAACCAGAGAAGAAACCGAACCCAAACTCTATGGGTAATAAAATAAATGGGAAGATATAGGAAGTAAAACCAAATAATTAATCCTAATTCTAAGACTAAAAAAAATAATAAACATAAAACATGAACACTGCTCTGTTTACAAAGAAGATTGCATCAACTACAACTAAACTTAATGTGATGGGAGTGTCTGGAAGACTGTGCTGTCTGTCCTCGCCTTTGCTCCTCCTGCATCTGCTATTCTCTATCAAATTGTTCCTGCAGAACACAGAAGCTGCATACAAGAGACGGGGCATTGAACAGGCCATATATTTCTTGGCATTCTGTTAAGCTCAAACAGGAGCTGGTTCAATTAATAGCATCAGGGTAATGACTCCTACCTGAAGATGTCTGGAAAACGCTTCAGTCAATTGAGCAGAATGAACCACGGATTTATCAACAACATCCTCCTCCTCCTCATCGTCATCTATGATGATAACCTCATCCTGCACTTCACATATTGTAGGACACATATTCATCTCTGCTCTCCGTATCTGTGTATGATATGGCAAGAATGAGTGTTAATAGAATGTTTATAAAGGATTAAACACAACCCAGAAAGTAAATTTCAGACAATGCCCGTCAGAAATTACCTTGAAAAAAAATACAATCATTTCCTACCTGAATCTAGTATTTCCACTATTACGTATTCCTCAGCTTCACGCAAAGCAGCAAAGGATCTAGTTTGTCTTAGAGGAATTCCATTGCTTTTCCTCCAATGTTTCTTTCCTTTTCTGCTGAACCTTTATGTTGTGAAATGGATACACAATCAGAGACGTGGTGATTTTGACCAGCAGATCTCACTGTTGAACATCCGGGAGCTTCAGCAGAAGATGAGGGTGTTGAAGTGCCTGGGTACAATACGGAAGAGGATGTACATGGGCTCTCATCTTGACTGCTCTCTTCTGTATGTTGGAGCATCTGTCGCTTCTGTTTTCTCTGAGACCTTGGTGTTGTGTGGAGATGTCCAGGTCGTATCTCATTGTCAGCTACCTGATCCTCTGATTGCTGCTTTCTTTTGATACTAGCAGGCCTGCAAGACACAGAACTTTTGAACATATAGAACCATCACAAGAAGCCTAACAGCATCTCAGACAATTTCATGTCAACGTCTGCATTTGTTTGCATCAAACACTCAGCTGGGATTCAAACCCAAAACCAACTGAGCTTTAGGCAGCTCGGTGTTGCTGATAAATGAAGAAATATGGATTAGCATACAAAGTAAGAACTAAGCTCTGTGCACACACTGAGACACACTAAACACTCTCACCCGACAATGCATCGACCCTGATCACTGCACTTCACTAACACACAATCAGAGAAATAGTTGCAGTTCACTGAACACACTCATGTGATAAATAACACACAGAAATGTGGAGACGACTTCACTGAAGCAAAGAAACTCTTCACAATCCTCACTGCTGGTGTGATTTTAGACTTTCCTCTGGAGCTGAAACTGAAGCAGTTCAGACTATGTTCATCCAATCAACAGCCCTCTGTTACCAGGCAACAGTTGGAGTGTCAGCTGATGTACAACTTAAAAAAATAACACTAATGAGTACCACTGTATCAATAATTTAGCATTATGGTACTTTATTAAAAAGCCTTTTTAATCTCTAACAGCTGCAGAATTGATAATATTGATATAATAATAATAAAAATCACAACATAATAATAACAATAGATAATATATTATAATAAATTATAATAATAATCACAGTAACATTAATATTAATAAAAACCACAATACTACTAATAATAACAAACACAATATAATAATTAAAAATAATAACAATAACACAATGATTACAATATTATTATTAAATAATAATAATAACAATCACAATATAGTATTTGAAATTAATAATCATTGCAATAATAATATTATTATTTTTGTTATTAATAATAATAATAATAATAATAATAATAATAATAATAATAATAATAATAATAATAATGATCTCAATACTACTACTACTAATAATAAAAAGAACAATCACAATTTAATAATCCAAAATAACCAATAATAACAAAAAATAATAATGATAATATAAATCACACAAGAATAATAATCACAATATTATTATTATTATTATTATTATTATTATTAATAATAATTGAGTCCAAAATTGAGTCCAAAATATTATTAATAATTGAGTCCAAAATTAAATATTAAAATCCCAGTCTCAACCCAGGTGTATTTCTTAGAGCCAATCAGATCAGTTAGTTAGAAAAGGTAAGTATAATGTATGTCTATAGTAAGTTAATGTATGTTTATTCTTTATCTTTAGTTATGATTTTCTTCTGTGTTTTTATACGTGTTTTACCACTGTGAGAGATGTTTTTCACTCACCCTCACAGCTGTGTAATGTGATGTAACAATAAACCTGATTTTCATTATTATAAAGTCCCGCACTTTAAGAAAAAAGTAAATAAATGCCATGCTGGTGACCAATAAATTCCAGACTGACAAGAAAAAAGAACCAATCAGCTTGCTGATGACTGAAAAAGTCCCGCCCTTCAAGAACAGGAACTATCTTATTGATGGTGATTCTTGAATATTTCCAGAAAAAGCATATCATGTTTATTATTATTATTATTATTATTATTATTATTATTAATAGGAGAGACACTCAAATTGAATGCTGCTGTGTCTGCAGCGCCCCGTGATGACTAAACTACAACTACCATAAAGCAATGCGGTATCAAATATTAACCCCTACTTTCCCAACACTACCCCTACACTGGATGCTGATTAAACTTAACACCACTCCAGGACAATTTCTCTGTACCCATGGATATCAGAGTTAAGACATTATACTATCTTTCTTAAGCTCTTAAGGCATGGGTGTCAAACTCTGGCCCGCAGGCCAAATATAATTCCACTACGGGCCAAATTTGGCCCGCGGGCCAGAGTTTGACACCCATGCCTTAAGAGGTTAAGAAAGGATAGTATAATGTCTTAACTCTGATATCCACTCTGGCCCGCGAGGCAAAACCAAATGACTACTAGAGCTGGCCTGCCGGTATTATAAAGCGCATTCACTGCTAATACTAAAAATCCCATAATGCCCTGCCGTTGTTTTGGCGTTGATCAGGACAGGACCCAGAAATGCCCTCTCCTCTGTGACAGTCGTCATAGCAACCTCATACAACAACTGTCAGCATCTTACCCCTTCCCAAAAATGCTGAAAAGAAAGGCAGAAAACAGGAGCTTTATGGACAGGTGGGACAGAATATCTGTTTACATATGTAAAAGACAGACCTGTTTGTCTTGTTTGTGGAGCCAATGTGTCTATAACTAAGGAGTACAACATTAGACGACACTATGAAACGAAACACCAGGACAAGTACAAGGATCTGGACATGATTCACAGGAGCCAGAAAGTAGAAGAGATGAAAAGAAGTTTGGTTGAGGTGAGCTAACTGTTGCATCATCACTGCATCATACATCAGGAATCACTGTGTGGCAAAGCCCTAAAGATGGAACATGTTATGACCACAGTAACACAAGTTGTGAACTTTTTAAGAGCCAAAGGTCTGAATCACCGCCAGTTTATGTCTTTTCTGGAGGAGTGTGGTTCGGAATACACAGACGTTCCGTATCACTCAGAGGTGAGACAGTTAAGCCGAGGAAAAGTTCTGAACAGATTTTTCGAGCTACGTGAGGAAATATGTCAGTTTCTGGAAAGCAGAAGGAAGGACACAGCAGAGCTCCGGGAGCAAAATTTTCTGTGTGAGCTGGCCTTTCTGTGTGACATCTCGAGCCATCTTGATGTGCTGAACCTGCAGCTTCAGGGGCGGGGATGCATCATCACAGACATGTACGCTGCAATGAGAGCTTTTAAAACTAAATTGTGCATGTGGAAGAATCAGATGTTGCAAGCAAACCTTGGCCATTTTCCCTGCTGCCAAACCATAAAAACGCAGATCTCTACTGCCGTACTCTGATGCATACAGTTTGCTGAAACATTCGGCGCTGAGTTTAACCCAGCGATTTGCCGATTTTGATGTTCAGAAATGCAGGTTTGAACTGCTCAGTAATCCCTTCGCAGTTCAGGTGGAAAACGCACCAACCAACCTCCAATGCAATGACACGCTGAAGTCAAACTATGATGCTGTGTGCGCTGCATACTTTCCACAGTTCATCCCTGACACAATGCCTCAGCTCCGCACCCAAGCTGCTCAGATGATCTCCATGTTTGGCAGTACTTATCTATATGTGAGCAAATTTTCTCCTAGATGAAGATGACCAAAACATCTCACAGGAGATGTCTGACTGATGAACACCTTCGCTCAATACTGAGGATTTCCTCAGCTCAGAGCCTGAGCCCAGACATTGATGAACTAGCATCCAAGAAGAGATGCCAGGTATCCGGCCTTGGCACATCAGATTAGTTCAGTGTGTAGCAAACTGTGCGAATAAACGTTTTCTTTATGCACTTTTTCTTGCTAACCCAGGGCATGGGCTTGAATGGCTGATTCATTTATTATTGTTATTTTATTGTTACATTTATTAGCCTGTGGAAAAAGTTCATTTTGGTATTTAAATCAGAAGGCTGTGAATAGAAAAGAGGCATACAATTTTTATTTTAATTGTATTTAATAAATGAATGCCATTGATGTGTTTTTTAGTATTTGAAATTCGATGTTGCATGTCTGAAGTATTAAGTTATATCTGCGTTGCTTGTTCCATATTCAATGTTAAAGCAAACTTGTTTGGGTCCGTATTAAAAGGTTCATTTGTTCAATGTTGGCCCGTGACTTTGTTCAAGTTTTAAATTTTGGCCCACTGTATTTTTGAATTTGACACCCCTGTCTTAAGGCAATCTCCACTTAATGGAGCAAACAGCTCATACAGTCCATTTCAATGGCTTGATTGTAGAGGAGGTATTAGGTAGCACAGTATTAGGGGCTTTTGGTCCAAAGAAGGAAGAGAGTCAAGATGAGCGAGTGTCCAATGTTTTAGAGTTCAAACTGAGCATGCACATCCCTATGTGGAAGAACTCCTCTGCTCTTATTTCTGAAAATTAAAAGGTTAACATAAAACAATTCAATTTAAACAATTCAAATTAAAACAATTCCCTCCTAAAATATTTCAAAATAGCTAATCTTCTATAACCTGACTCTCATCCAGTAAACACAAGTGTATATAAAATACTTTAAACATTTCCTCTCACAACAGAAATAAAAAAACAAAACAACACTGACCACTCCACCAAACAATTACACAAAAGAACTATCAATCAAGTTTATTTCACAGTTTACATTTTTCTCTTTTTTTCAATTCAGAATTAAAGTGCAGTTTTTTGTTTTTTTTTACTCGGTTCAAGAAAACAACCAGTCCCCATATCTTTGGGTGGTTTAATGTTCCTTTTTCCTCTTCTGGATGTTGCACTCACACAAGGGTTATTAACAGTCCATGGATGTCCTTGTTGCACTGTGCTACCCCCACTATGCTGAACTTCAACTGAACCTTCAGGGCTGGAAGTTGAAGGTAAATCAACATAGTCGGCGTTGTCACAGTTTGGTTTGTCAGAGAACAGGCGGGGCAGATCTAGATCAGAGTTCAAAGTGTCATCCTCCCAAGCTGGTGGTAAGACTTCCACTGGCTGCCACCTCTCTGAGCACCCAAGAGTTATCCAGAGGAGTATGAGAATTGTAGGGCTTGAGTTTATCATGATGAACTACCTTCACTTTCACTTTGGGATTTTTATGAATCTGGTACACCAGATTGTCCAGCTGCCCCAAGACGAAATGAGGTCCCTCATATGATGGGAGGAACTTTCTAACTTTGTTTTGCACCCGCTTTGTTCCTTTAACCAGATGCCATACTGCATCACCAATATTGTAATTGGTCTGGTTGACATTCTTGTCGTACTGTCTCTTTGCACGCTCGACAGACTCACCCAGTGCTTCTCTAGCAATCCTGTGGGCAAGTTCTAACCTGTCCCGTAGTTGTGCAACATACTCTGGAGGTGTCTTGGCCCTGTCATGGTCGGGTGGCAATCCTTCCACAAGGTCAATCGGCTCGGTCATCTCCCTGCCGAAGAGCATCATATTCGGCGTAAATCCAGTTGAACTGTGCTTGGTGGCCCTGTAGGCCATGATGGTGAAAGGAATCATGAAGTCCCAATCCCAGTGACATCGCTCTGCAGTGGAGGCTAAAATATTTTGGAGTGTGGCATTAAACTGCTCCACCTGTCCATCGGACTGTGCTCTAAATGGGGTTGTACGAGTGTTCTTGATTCCCAGAAGCTCACACATCTTTTGGAAGACCTCAGATTCAAAGTTAGACCCTTGGTCGCTATGAAGAGTTTGGGGCGCTCCATACCGATGTAGCCCCTTGTAAATGGGGATATTGAGAGTGGTATTGTTTTTATTTTCTTTGGTAAATAATTATTTTTCTATGTTTGTTTCATCCATGGTGACAAGAAAATGTTTGTATGTAAATATAGTTGAAAAAGATGTAAAAAACTGAAATGTTCTAATAATATATTTGTTTATGTAAGGTTAAAAGTAAATCTGATGTTTTAGCCAGGGTTTGGTTGAAATGAACAGGGTTAAACATGTGCTCATTACAACCTAACTTCAGGTGAATCTGTTCACTTTCCTTTATATTTCTTCTGATTGGTTGAGTTAACAGGCACCCTGTGTTGAGTCTTTCCTATTGGTTCCTAGAGTGAGAGGGGCGGGAAGAGAGTGAGGGGAGTTTCTCTGAGCAGCCTTCCTAACTTTCAGCTAGATAAGTTAGTGAGCTTAGAGTAATTAGCTACTGTTTACTTTGTGCCCGAGTTTGGTTGGAGAAGCCAGATGAGCAGAAAGAGGAATTTCACCATTAGCTACAAGAGAGAAACTACCGCTGTACATCAGGAAAGCTGTCTGGTCTGAGAGACTGGAACTGAGAGCTCGACTTTGCCTTGATGAGAGTGAGATACACAACTCCGTATCCCTGTTAGCTGGAGTTGCGGCTAGCTTTACTCCAGAGCCTGAAAGAGAGAGAGACAGAGAGTGGGTGAGTGAGCAAAACGCTTAAAAGGAGCCAGACACGATTCGAACTTGCATCTATCCGATATACTCTAGCGCTACTTTTATTTTCTTTTATTTTGCCCCCTGGGTGAAGTGGCCAGTTTTGTTATTGTTTTACGGCCTCAGCGCTCCCAAGCATCAAACAGGCCTGCATCGTGGGTGGGATAAAAAGACTAAAAAGTTGGGTAGTGTTACTGTTCAAAGAGCTGTTTGTATAGTTGGTAAATCTGACTGTGTAAATTACGTTCATTTAGTTTTTTCTTGGTTCGCATTTAAATTTGTGTTTGTTTTACTGAAAGCTACAAAAAGAAAAAAAAAGTTAAAGAATTGAGTAAAGAGTCATTTAACGAATCTGTGTTACTTGAGTGTAACTAACTTTCACTGTAAAGGGATAGGGGGCGCTACACCGACACACCCACTCGGAAGTAAGAACTTCAGCCACAGTGACAGCTTGATCATTCAGCAAAGGATAGGCTTCCACCTATTTTGTGAAGTAGTCTTAGGCCACCAGAATGTAACGATTATGTCGATCGGTTTTGTTCATTGGTCCCATCAGGTCAATGGCAATCTTTTCCATTGGCACACCCACATGTACGTTACCCATAGGTGCTTGAGGTTTCTTTGGAGGCCCGGCCTTGGCAGCACAACTGGAACTGGTGTGACAGTGTGACATCTTCCCTCATTTGGTACCAGTAGTACCGTGTCTGTACCCTCGCCACAGTCCGTTCCACACCAAAATGTCCACCCACTGGACCATCATGCATCTGCTTCAGAATATCCTGCTGGAAAACACTAGGTAGAATAATTTGATGATAGAATACAGCCTCATTAGTGGAATAGAAATGTTGCAGAAGAACACCATCTCGCATGCAAAGTCTCTTCCACTGGCTCCAATAAGCTTTGGTGGCTGGCCCTGAAGGGGACACATCCACCCAGGCAGGACACTCACCTCCTTCCTCCAACCGTTGCCAGACTGAGGCGATATCAGGATCAGTTTTCTGAGCAATGTGTAGATCCTCCAGAGTCCAACCCCCGAAGAGTGTAGTGGGCATGGTGTCAGCTACAAAGACTCTCTCTACTGCTGAAGTGTCTACTCTGGTTTGGCTGTTCAGATCTGCTATGGGAACAAACTTCCACAGTCCATCTTAAGAGCTAGGGTGTGCCCCTACCCC
The DNA here is from genome assembly GCA_034509495.1 of Acestrorhynchus altus. Lineage (NCBI taxonomy): Eukaryota > Metazoa > Chordata > Actinopteri > Characiformes > Acestrorhynchidae > Acestrorhynchus > Acestrorhynchus altus. Next base: position 26,761,748 of record CM067503.1, read on the forward strand.
CACTACACCATGCTCCAGGGTAACATGGTCTTCGTGACATAACATCCGCATTGTGATGGTGATGTCCAGGTCAATGCACAACCTTGAAGTCATACTCTGCAAGCTTTTCAAGCCATCTTGCCAGTTAGCCCTCGGGCTCCTTCATCTTGACAAGCCACTGCAGGCTGCTGTGGTCAGAATGCACAATGAATGGCCTTCCCAGAAGGTACTGACGGAAGTGCCTTTTGAACTCCACCACTGCAAGTAATTCCCACCATGTAGTGCAGTAATTCTGTGCTGTCTTGCATTTGGGATAAGACTGCTCCAATGGCAAAATTACTGGCATCAGTGTCAAGAATGAGATTGCCACTGTCACGCGGGTAGCCCAGTACAGGTGTGGTTGTAAGCGCACTCTTTAGTGTTTCAAAAGAATGTTTGCACTCAGGTGTCCACAGGAAATGAACATTCTTCTTGGTGAACTCGTGAAGAGGCTTGGCTGTAGCAGCAAAATCTTGTACAAATCATCTATAGTATGCAGGTAGACCTAAAAACTGACGAACTTCGGATACACAAGTAGGCTCGTGGCACTGCTGGACTTTTGGATCTTATCAGAGTCTGTGGCAATCCCCTGTGCTGAAACAATGTGACCCAAATAAGTTACTTGGTGCTGGAAAAAGCACTTAGCTGGCTTTAACTTCAAATTGGCTTGGCAAAGGCGGTCGAAAACTTGAGAAAGACAGTGAAGCATTTTTAGAACATCTTTGCCCAGCACTATGATGTCATCCAGATATATGAGACATGTCTCCCTCTGTAGACCTGCCAGGACACGATCCATCCGGTGCTGGAACGTTGCTGGCACATTGCAAAATCCAAACGGCATGACATTCCAGGTAAATAGGCCCTTCTGGCTACAGAAAGCAGCTGCCTTACGGGCCCTTGGTGTTAATGCAACTTGCCAGTAACCAGATGCCAGGTCTAGAATACTGAACCATTTGGCTGTTGAAAGGGTCTCTAGTGTGTCCTGGATGCGTGGGAGAGGGTATGCATCTTTTACAGTATGAGCATTCAGGGCTCTGTAGTCCACACACAGATGGTAAGTCTGGTCCTTCTTGTGTACCAATACTATCAGTGATGACCAACTGCTATTGCTTGGTGAAGCCATTCCACCTTCAAGGCTCTGTTGAATCTGCTTATCAGCCTCAATCTGCTTCTCAAAGGCCATTTGTCTTGGCTGCTGTTTCACTGGTGGGCCAGGCAGGGTCTGTATGTCATGCTGAACAAGATTGGTGCGCCCAAGGTCAGTCAGTCCGGTGGAAAAAACAGCTCTATAGGCACTAAGAAGTTTGGCCAACCCGCGCCGTTCATCGGTATTCAATGCAGCGGCACTGTCTCTATACAATGCTTACAAATGAGGAGAAACAACTGGAAAACTATGACCAGCTTTAGGTTGCTCAGCAGATGGAACACTAAGAGGATGCTGGACTATATCAGCAGCCTGCAGAACACCAGCAATAGCACCTCTCTTCACCTTTACTGGAACTGTTCCAGAATTGTACAGCTTGATGGGAATTTGCTGTTTGTGCTGTGCATCAACCACCACTCTTGCCCCTAGTAGGCAATGTTTTTCCATGAAGCCTTTTGACGGATTCAACATGACAACACCATGCCCAGGTTCACAGAATGGTGCATACCCAGGAACGATGTATTCACATCCGGAGTCAAGGACAGTGGTGCATGCCACCCTGACAACATGAGCTTTGGATTTGCTATTTGGGATAAAGTAAGGCACCTGTTCTCCAAATAGCATAATCTTTCTGCTGCCAAAATCAAGATGAGCTTTGGATTGCTCCAGGAAAGGGTGACCAAGGATGGCTTCAACCTTTTCTGTGTTGTCTGCAATAATGAAGTTAACACTTACTGTGTGAATGCCAATCTGGACATGCAGGTTTACCTCTCCACACATGCCTATATTTTCCAAACCAATACCCTGCAGTGTCTCTACTGCTGAGGGCTGCAAAGGAGGCTTAACATTATCATCCAGTTCAGTATAACATTGCAATGTTAACACATTCCTCCGGGCACCAGAATCTAACAAAGCACATGCTTCCATGTTACACACTATCATGGTAATGCACATTTCGGGTCCTGTACCTTTAACATGCAGGCGAGCAGATTCTGGGTCTCTAGTGATTTTTGGACTCGACAGTCTGCAGTGCCCTCTGCAGTGCCCCGCGACGACTAAACTACAACTACCATAATGCAATGCAGTTTCAAATATTAAACCCTACTTTCCCAACATATGTGAGGGGAAATGAGAGAGGAAAGGGTTAAACAGATCACTGGAGGAAGACTGTACCAGTTATCTGGACCGGAGATAATGAGGTATATTTATAAAGTAAATAAACAAACAAAACATTGAGTGAACAAACTTGCTTTAGCCAGGTGAGCTAAGGCGTCACCTGGGATACCAGATGCACAGACCAGGGAAGAGCTGTGAGCTGGAGGAGTGAACTGAAAACAGCTTCTCAAACAAACTCTACAACTCAGAACCACCCTCATTTAGAGAGGAAACTACAAAATGAAAACTACTCCTCTCAAGTATTCTTTCTTTTCTATAGTTTTTTCTTTGAATCTATGCTCTGGAGGTAGAGATAGAGACAGAGTCTCCTGCTTTGTGAGGAGGGAAGGAAGTACAGCTCTGTCACATTTACTGGAAGAGGCAGAGGGAAAAAGAGAGGATTTTAAAGGCAGGGACGCTTCTCACTTGGGAGAGTTTTACCTGCAGAGTCTCAGACACAGCACCAAGTAAGAGGCACAAGCCGCTTAAATAAACGGAAGCACACCTGATCATCATCAATCGCACTGATTGTCAGGTCACCGACTGCCCCCTGGCGGCTGGGCAACGGCATTGTAGGCGGCTCCTTACAGAAGCTGATTGGCTCTTGCTTTGTTGAAAGGTCTGGAGCAGGTGTCTCAAACTCAATTTACCCAGGCTGCTGGAGGTTGAGTCTGGGTGAGGCTGGGCTGCATTAGGTTTTCCTCAAGAAAAGCTCTTACAAAAACATTCCAATGTTATCAAATGTCTTTAAGATAAGGTGAAAAAATAAATAAATTAACAATTCATAAGAAAAAAAATTTAAATCAATCAGTAATAAATAAAAGAAATGATATATGAAATAATAATACAGCAGATATAGAAGACTGAAGAAACCACATATAGTTGCTGACTAGAGAAATGTAACTATTATTATGTCTGTATTAACATTTTAACCTTTAACTTTCTGAACATGAATGGTACATTGAATATAAACTGTTATGAACATGGCTTCCTCTGCCTACGTCTTACTGCTAGAGATCTGGCAGTGCTTCCTCTTGCATAGCCGAGCCATATTTGGCTTAAGGGAGGAGGCAATTGAGACCCTCAGTAGGGCTTGAAGATGCTTGTCATTAAGTCTGGACCTGTACTTGGACTTATTGAAGTTCAAGGTAGAGATGAGCTTTTCACACATGTATGTGCTTCCAAAAAGACACATGGTCCACTTGAACATTCGGGAAAGCACAGGGAAGCTTGGGGAGAATTCTCTCAAAAATTGCCTGAGGTTCTCTGCTTTTCCACTCACCTCCCTGAACTAGGCTTTGAGTTCAGAGTTGCACTGCAGGTCAGTGAGCTCCATTTGAAGCACAGGAGGGGCATCTTGCACATCAAAGGAGAAAGGGTATGCAAAAATTTGAAATGTGGCTCTGTGCGTCTTGAAGTCTGCAAATCTTTGATCAAATTCCTCCTGTAGCTCCAAAATGACATCCACATACTTCTCACCACTGAATGGTGTGCCTGCATCCATGAGTGCCTTGCATACTGGGAAATGGCAAAGGTTTGTTTGAGAAAGCTGGGCTTTCCATAACATACGTTTCTCAGAGAATGCTCTCACATTGTCATAGGCAGTACTGACAAGTTGCCCCTGGCCTTGTAACTTCTTGTTCAGTACATTAATCTCATGTGTAATATCAACAAGAAAAGCTAAGTCCATGAGCCATTTGGGATCACTTAGCACGGGAACAGCAGCCCCATCTTTCTCCATGAAGGCTTTCACTTCCACTCTCAACTAAAAAAATCTCTTCAATATGTTTCCCCTGCTGAGCCAACATACCTCGGTGAAGTAGAGCACATCCCCATATTCTGACTCCATTTCCTCTAAAAAAGCATGGAACCTTCTGTGCTTTCAGCTCCTGGATCTGATTTGGTTGATGCATTTCACAACGACAGACATCACATTGTCAAACTTCAGGCATTTGCTGCAAAGGGCCTGCTTCCAGTTTTTTTTTTAAACAAGTGCCACCAGTCCATTTTTCCTCCTTGTCATTGATGGCGCTCCATCTGTTGTTATTCCAACAAACCTCTTCCATGGCAAACTGGTATTCTCAGTAGCATCACACAGCTGGTGAAATATCTCCTGAGTGGTGGTCTGGCCATGCATTGGAATTACTGTGAGCAACTCCTCTGTGACTTCAAAATTGTCATCAACACCACGGATATAGATTGCGAGCTGGGCAGTGTCGGTGATGTCTGTGGTCTCAACACTGAAACATTTTGCTTTCTCACACAGTTGATCATAAACGTCACTTGAAAGGTCAAAAATGCGCTCTGCCACGGTGTTGGCAGAAAGGCTGATGTTGCTAAACTGACGGAGACGTCGAAGTGAGTGAAGCGGGAGCAGCTGTGGAAATTGCACACGTGCCGCATACATATAACACAGTATGTCAGGCTGAAGGACATTACGTCTGACACTGTGATCAGCAGCACTGGAGCACCCAAGGGCACAGTGCTGGCCCCTCTTCTCTTCACACTGTACACGGCAGACTTCTGCTACAACTTAGAACTGTGTCACATTCAGAAGTTTGGTGATGACACAGCCATAGTTGGGTGCATCAGGGATGATAGCAAGTAGGAGTATCAGAGCCTGGTGAGGGACTTTGCAGCCTGGTGCCACAGGAATCATCTACAGCTCAACATCTCAAAGACCAAGGAGATGGTCATTGACTTTGGGAGGTCCAGACCAAAGTCACAACCAGTTCTGATCGAGGGAGATGAGGTGGAGGCTGTGGACTCCTACAAGTACCTCAGGCTGTGGCTGGACAGAAAGTTGGATTGGTCATGTAACATCGACCACCTGTACAGAAAGGGACAGAGCAGGCTCTACTTTCTGAGGAGACTACGGTCCTTCAACATCTGCAGGAAACTGGGGATGTTCTATCAGTCCGTGGTCACCAGTGTCCTGTTCTACACTGTGGTGTGCTGGGGGGGGCAGCATATCCAAGAAGGACACACACAGGCTGGACAAACCGATCCTGGCGGGCTGTCTCTGTGGTTGGCACAAAGCTGGATTCTTTGGTGTCGGTGGCAGAAAAGAGGACTCTGAAAAAACTGCTGGACATTATGGACAATGCCAGTCATCTTCTACACACTGTCATCAGCTACCAGAGGAGCCTGTTCAGTGAGAGACTGCTCCTTCCCAAGTGCAGGACCAATAGACTTAAAAACTCTTTTGTCCCACATGCCATCAGACTGTACAACTCCTCTCTGGGGGGAGGAGGGGTAACAGGAGGATTAAGGATGGGAATGAGTAGGATCTGAACCAACAGTCAACAGCTAACAGCAACCTGCAACCACCACAACACACTGGACTCTCTGTGCAATAAACAGTTTTCAAGTGCAATAATAATGTGCAATACACCCTCCTACAGGACTCTTTTTTTTTCTCATGCACTATTGTCTATATTGTATACTGTAATATAGTCTGTATATTATATATTCTATATATTTATATAGTGCTGCTTCTACTAATTTTTTTTCTCTGCCTATCTTCTGCTTACTGTACTGTACTGATGCTGCTACTGGAACCTTAATTTCCCTGATGGAACCCTCCCAAGGGATCAATAAAGTTCTATAAAATTCAATAAAATTCTATTCTGTTCTTTATAATGATAAATATAAAATACACACAAATATGCTTATATTCGCAATAAGCCCGGCCAATGTTCTGCCCCCAAGGGCAATATACCCCACCATGATTGGTAGGTTCGTTCAGTTACGCACACAAAACTGCAAAGTGCCAATAATATCAAACTCGTGGGCCACACTAACATTAAACTTTTATACTAAGGCGGTGCCACAAACTAGCAATGCAGTTGGCCCTCGAGCCGTGAGTTTGAGACCCCCTCTATTCCATTGCAGAGAATGATACAATTATTTTTTTTCTGCTGTGGCTCTGAGCAGTTACTCCTGGCCAAGTGGCTAACCAACCTCCTGGGTCCTAATGATTCCAAACTTTTGAACAGGAGTGTATTTTTGAATGAACATCTGAGGTTTGATGTTTAATCAGAACTGACATGTATACTGTTTCTAATAGAACCCTTCAGAACTTTCCTTTGATCAGCCACATCTGACTGTGATCTAAATGCATTGTGACTTGTCTGGCAGTTATTATATATGTGAATCTAAATGTGACTGATGTTACCAGCTGTTAAGTTATACTCCAAAACAACAGCCTTAATTAAATACAGTATAATTCTGTCATGATAATTGCAGTTGTTGCAACTAACCTGTGGCTGTAAATTTGATCAGTTTGGCTTTTTAACTCAAACCGACACTTTTAAGAGTAATACTGGTATATAGTTCATTTAAATGTGCAGTATGCAATTGGACACAGGGCTGTGTCCAAATCTGTGCCCTATTCATTATAAAGTACACTAGTTTGAAACTTTAAACATGTAGGGCAGTGTTAATTCAGAACCAGGATTGAGAACCACTGAATTACAATTTATATGCTGTATATGAACTGAAGTTCTTATACATGTCAAAACCGTAGCAGATAAACAATGACGAGAGAGGCCTTGAATAGATGCTGAAGGCATTTTTATTGTCATAAAACAAAACAGAAAATATATAACACTGGTTATGTGAGGTAGTTTCATCCCTGAGTCTTCATAAGCAGACAGACACATCCATCCGGCATATAAGACACATGGAAATTGTCCTGAGAATTAAACAGAAACAGTCAAAGTCAAAGATTAAACATAATGCATTTGAGAACATTTGGAAAGTTTTGAAACTACATCATGTTGACTCACCCTTAACCACCGATCACTGTGTGTGGTAGTCATTTAGACATGGAAGAATTCGAAGGTCCTCCCCTTCTTCATATTTACTGTAACAGATTTGACGCCTGAACACAAAAAGAGCAAATTAAACAGATGTTTCAAGTAAACAGCATTTTATAAACAAGAAACAAGGTCCTGGAGGCACCCCTGTCCTGCACGCTTTTACTTTAACAAAACCTGCAACTCTGAAAGGGCTTGTTAATAACTTCATTAGCTGGATTGTGTTGGGAGTAGGGAAAGCTCTGAAATATGCAGTTGTAACAGAGTTACATATATAATTGAAAAGGATTATATAGAACAATATAAATATATTTAATGAATTCTTACAAAATAATTTTTACTAGATTATTTTTGCTTAAAATAGCACACTAAAATAAGGACTGTTAGTAATGTTTTGTATCCCTGTTGAAGGATAATAGATAATAGCACACAGCTTCATATTTTCATGCATTTCTATTTTGGACTACAATTCCCTGAACCTCCTCTGCAACTGCATGTTGTCTGTCCACGCCACCCGTAGCTCCAGAGGAGCTGGAATACAAATCAAAGCAGAACAGGAAAGCTCTGTGAATAAGTGGGATTTTAGGAGGATATATGTACTGGCTTACTGTCAGGCATCTCAGAAATCACTTCACTTTTCTGATTAAAAAAGCTAAATCTGACTTTTACCTCTTGGCAATAACAGAAAATTTTAATGATCCCAAGAAATTTTGGAATGTGGTTAAATCTATTTCAGCCAATGAGAATCATAGTGATTTCCCACCCAGCATTATTTACAATTACACTATTATATCTGATAGGGCTTCCATGCTTGATTGTTTTAATAATTATTTAATTGCCTCTGGCTCCCTGTTCTCTGGTTCTTCTCTCCAAACTGACCCACTAGCTTTAAATACAGTGTCTTCTGTTCCAACTGATGGTCTTATAACTACTGGTCAGCCTTTTTGTATTACACTGTTCACAGTGGAAGAAGTCCATAGAGCTCTCCTTTCTATAGATATTACTCCAGATCATTTAGAACTCCAGTTTTAAAGTTAGCTGCTGTCTTCATTGCTAAACTTATTCAATGTATTTTCAACAACATAGTACAATCACAGCCTCCCTAAAAGTCATAAATGATTGAATAGATTCATTGGACAATAAAAAAATTTATTTAGTATTTATATGGATGTACTTAGTAGAATCATCCCTGATGCTAAATTCCAATTCTATGCTGATGATATGGTCATTTACTGTTGTGGTTCCTCCCTTGCCGAGGCCATTGGCTACTTACAAACTGCCTTTGACCTTGTGGAACATCAACTTATAGACTTGAAACTTGATTTAAATGTTTCTAAAACCAAAGTAATGGTAGAAAGATACCTGAGCCCCCTCCCAGTGTGTTGTCCCTTCAAGGGAACGAAATTGATTTGGTGCCTTTTTACAAGTATTTGGGTGTTTTCTTTTAAATCTCATATAGAAAACCTGGTCAAAAAATGTAAGCTGAAACTTTTTTTTACCGCCACAGGACATGTTTCACATTTGCTACCAGGAAAAAGCTGGTTGCTGCCACTTTTCTTCTTATGTTAGATTATGGCGACCTTATTTATATACATGCCCCTGCAACATGTCTGCAATCTCTGGACTCTGTGTACCATGACACCTTTAGGTTCACCACAGGTTGCAAAGCCCTCACTCACCATTGTACTTTATATGGCAGAGTTAAGTGGCCCTCATTGGCTGCACGTTGCCTTTCACATTGGCACATTTTCATATACAAAGCCGTCCTAGGCCAACTTCCCCAATATTTATGTGGTTATCTGGAGGAACTTATTTCTCTTGGAACATTCAAAAATCTAGTAAGGAACCTGGAATCACCCTCTTATCGTTCCTGTTCTTGCTCTGTATGAAAGTTCGTTTTCAACCCTATTGATCCGATTAGATTGTATTTGTATACTTTATTGTTGTCTGACTGCTGTTTTATGATGTAATTGTGAATTGTTTGTTAAATGTTGGAACTGACTGTAACGTTTCCAGACACAGGTAGTTGAAGCGGACGTACACGCTGTGTTGTATTTATTGACAGGGTACTGACAGATAGGGTACAATAACTAACAAACATGTAAACATGAAGATAAGGCACACAAGCAGACACATAGCCACAAAGCCACATAGCCACAAAAACCGACAAGGACCAACAGAGACCAGGGACTAATATACACACACTCACATAAAACACAGCTGGGACATGATAATGATGGGGCAGGTTTACAGACGGAACACAGCCTGGAATGGGAGGAGACATGACATGTGCTCAAAAGCACATGGGACTGAAAACAAAAAAGACAAACTGGACTCTATACGTGACAGTTGGCCCCTCTCCCGATGCGCAACTCCGGGGCGCATAAACCAACAATAGACGGGCCAGAACAGGAGAGGGACCAGAAACGAAACAGGACAGAGAGGACTAGACATGAACAGGAGACAAGACAGGACTCTGTACAGGAACAAACACGCAGACCGGGACTGACACGTAAACAGTGACAGGAACAGGGATAACTAAACCAAACACAGGAATGGGGATAAAGGACAGATTAAGGAACCAACACTGGGACAGATATAGGCACAAGGACAGGAACAGACATGGGTTGGTATATGGGCTTGGGCACAGTTCTAGCGGCGGCCGCCGACCCTCGAACACTGGCGGCGGGCGCCGCCTTCTCGACAGGAGACGGAGCTCCAGCTGAAGATTCCAGCTCCCGGACTGGATGTGGAGCTTGAGGTGGATGTGGAGCTTGAGCTGGGGTTTCCAGCTCCTGGACTGGAGGTGGATGTGGAGCTGGAGCAGTGAGTTTCAGCTCCCAGACTGGATCTGGAACCGGAGCTGGTGCAGTGGGTTTCAGCTCCCGGACTGGAGCTGGAACCGGCGCAGCGGGTTCTGCCCTTGGAGCATCGACGTTGGCGGAAAGCCCCGCCCTCGGAGCGTCGACGTCGGCGCAAAGCTCCGCCCTCCGGACCGCGATGTCGCTGCGTCAGGAGCTGCCATCACGGAAGGAGCCGCAGCACGCGGCGCAGACGCAACTCGGGTAGGTGGCGCTGCTGAGGCCGCTGCGGCTGCTGAGGTCTGAGGGGAACTGGGCTGGACAGTCCTGTGCACATAGCTCAGGAACTGCCACACATCGGACTCATCCTTCAGGCCAGAATCCCCCAAAACAGCCCGCCAGCAGGCCTCACCTCTCGCCTCACCCGGCTCCAGGCTTGCAGCGCCAACCCGTAGCGCCCCCCCAAAATTCTCCCCACCCTTTGAGGAGCAGTCCTCTGGTGAGGGAGCGCCCCGAGTGCGTCGCCTATGGCGCCTCCTCCGGCTGCTGGTCTGCACAGCGTCCTGTTGCTCCATAAGGCCCCCAGAGAATGGGTACCGGCGAATAGCCAGCCAGGATCCAGCAAACTTGGACAACCCAGCTACGTCCATGATTGGTCAGTCTTTCTGTAACGACTCAAGGACACAGAGGTAGGGGCGGACGTACATGCTGGGTTGTATTTATTGACAGGGTACTGACAGATAGGGTACAATAACTAACAAACGAGTAAACATGAAGATAAGGCACACAAGCAGACACATAGCCACAAAGCCACATAGCCACAAAGACCGACAAGGACCAACAGAGACCAGGGACTAATATACACACACTCACATAAGACACAGTTGGGACATGATAACGATGGGGCAGGGTTACAGATGGAACACAGCTGGGAACGGGAGGAGACATGACATGTGCTCAAAAGCACATGGGACTGAAAACAAAAAAAACAAACTGGACTCTATACGTGACACCAACGTTATAGACTGCTGTCTTGGCCAGGCTTCCCTTGAAAAAGAGTTCATTGTGTCTCGATGGGATTGACCTGGTTAAATAAAGGCTAAATAATAAATAAATAAATATGTACTTCTGAGAAACATTAATGGAAAAATTAGTTTTTACATCAGTTCTAGTCACCCCTCTGTGTGTTTTGCAGGATATAGTGCATACTTATCCCATATAAATATTCGTTGCCAGTATTGGGCTGCAGTAGTTTTAGTTCCAAACACTAATTCCAATTTATTTCAAGACCGGTCGAGACCGCAACTGTGGAAATCTCACTAAATTTTCAGAATAATGTCCAATGTATTTGTTAACATTCTTGCTTTTATTGGATGCAAAACGTACTGATTCTAATTCAAGCAATAACATGACTCATAAATAAAATACATGTTTTTGTTGTGGCACGTCTCCCCACCCCCTTCCACTCGCACTGCAAGAACGTGAGATGTGGTTGTCTGAGAGTGGGAGGAGATGTCTGCCAAATCTTGTGTCATAAAATTTGGTTACACAAATCATGAAGAATATATCTGCAAAACGACACAGAGAAAAAAGCATACAGCAACCTGTAAGTTCTGCAGTGCTTCACTAACGGAGGCGGTGGGGACTATGTCCAACTTTTTTTGGCACCTTGAAAAGAAGCACAAAGAAAGGTAAGCTAAGTGATGTTAGGAAAGTTAGCTAACATCAACAGTCTGACTCTGTACCAAAATGCTTTACCCGGTCATGTACGTCTCCTCTAACCTTGCCAATATTTTGCCATTAAATAAATATTGAAAACCGCAGGGCTGTGCAGTGACAAATATGTTGCATTTGTGATGAAAAAACTGTCTCTGCGCTGAACTATTGTGCGAATATGTGGACCAATATGTCACGCATGTCCGAAAATACCATGACCAAATTCTGCAATATAGTGATGTGACATCTCTTTACTATGAGTGGTAGGACTCGAGTGTCAGTGAGCATGACTTCACTTTACATAGTTTGATTGCACTGCATCCAAACTGAGCGGATTGCGGCACAGAGGTGGAAGCAAAGCAGAACAACCACTAATATAATTAACATACTGTATTAAGGGAAGTAAGCAAATGCAGTGAGAGATTGAGGGAACAGGGCATGTGGTAACAACTTGATAAGCAATGATGAGACAGGCCACAAAAAGCTGTGTAGCTAATATTAAGTTACATTGACCTTAGTTAATGTCAGCTGCATACAGTTCTTGACATTAAAGGTAAGCACCAAGGTGATGCTCCCTTGTTTGCCTGAGAGAGCTAACCTATAGGTATGAGCAGAGAGTGCAGCCTGATTAATGTCTCAACGTATATGAGAAATAACTAAATATGTTGCTTTGTATAGGTATAGGCAAATTTTAGAGAGCTAATTTTCAAGTTCCAGTTTACAGTTTTAGATCAAATAACTTCTGACCAGTGCACTCTCTAAGGCTCATACTGTATCAGTCATTTAACTTCCTTGTTTATCTATTTGAAAAATGTGATGGCCAAAATACCATTGATTTACATTGTGTTGTTTGCCCATAAGTGTCTGTCTGTGCATTACACATATTTGACATACATTTATGAAGCTGCTACTTATTTTAAAGATTGTTCTTTTGGTGTAATTGATCTTCATATGACCAGATATACTGATTCCTCTTTCTTATTTTTTAGGTTCTTGGAATACAAGGCAGGGCAACAGACTGATGTCACACAGCCAACGATATCATTATTTACACAGAAAGTACAGCTCTACAGTCCCCAATCACCAAGGCAACAAACCATCAGTGAAGCCATTGTTCAAGATTTGATCATTGGGTGTTGTCTGCCGCTCTCACTCTCAGTTTCTGAGAGACGAATACCAGAGTTGGTAACGAAAGTCAAGGAAACTATTTTGGAGAAACTGAAGACCCGGTCATCTGTGTCATTAACTACTGACCTCTGGTCTGATCGCAGCCTAGGCTCCTTACTTGGAGTGACTGTCCATGCGTGCTACAAATCAAAGGATTCCTATGCACTTGAATCCTACCTGCTGGACTGTAGGCGTTTTACAGGCAGGCATACTGGAGAGCGTATTGCATCTACCTTTGAGGAGATCACAGAGGAATATAGTATTCGTCAGTAAATAAGCTATATCATAACAGACAATGCCACCAATATGAAATGTGCTTTCAAAGCACACATGCCCGAACATGATGACAGTGAGAGTGAGGAGGATAATCTAGATGATGAGCACTTGTGGGAGGACATTAGTTTAGCTGAAGAATTACCCTGGTCATCAGGTGAACGTCTTTCCTGCTTTGCACACTCTCTGCAGTTAGTTGTGAATGACAGCATGAAGGAGGTTAGGACCATTTCCCGCACCATAGCCAAAACATCACGGTTCACAACTCTATTACATAGCAGCTCACAATTCAAAGACAAGTTTGAATCTATGTTTGGCACTAATAGGAGTTTTCCAGCTGCCAACACAACCCGTTGGAACTGTACATTTAAACAAGTACAGGCCCTCACAGCTCTGGACCACAAAGCCCTGAATGAAATGTGCAGCAAGCATTACGAGGATGTGGTGTTTAGTGCCCGTGAGTGGAACCAGCTGAAGGAACTGAGAGCAGTTCTTGCTCCATTTTCTGAGGCGACAGACCTGACAGAGGGAGAGAAATCAGTTACCATTAGTATGGTGGTTCCAACTGTACTGGACTTGAATACACACCACATCAAGATGGAGGATACCCAAATGCAGTGCTGACCATTGGTCAGAGCCCTCAAGGAGTCTCTAATGAAAAGATTTTCTGGAATTATTAAAAAAACAAACATGGCCAAAGAGAGTGGAAGAGAAGAACGTTTTATCCACAATGTGTACTTTTTGCCACCATGCTGGATCCACAGTTTGGCTTAAGCTGGGATGACTTAGATGTTAACCGTGGGGGAAATGCAGTATCAGTGAAGAAGTTCAGAGATTAATTTAAGAAGACACTGACAGGTTGGTATACATTTTTCTGAAAATAAATGTCTTGTTTGCAAAATCATGAATCCTAAAATGTTACACAAATGTAAATTAGTAGCCCAGTTTTAACTAGTCTTACAGTAGAATTTATAGTCTTCATTACATCTGTTTACTTTTGTCATAAAAATTATGCTATATATTCTGAGCCTATTGAACCTTATGCTCTTCATATTTAGGCTAATAACATGCCTACTGTACATAATCCAAACTCACTTTTTACTAGCCCATCATACTGTGGAGAGAACTTAAAGTACCAAGTGTTTCAAGTACTATTAAAAAAAGGTAAGCTAGCTGTTAGATTTAGTATAACAGCACCTTGTAACCTAAAGAAATAATTCATAGAATCATTTCATTACTGACCTGTGTACTGGATAAAATAAACAACATTTAAATTTACATTAACCTACTATGTTTTTTTGATTAGCAAATATATAACTTAATTGATAAGGGCCTTATAAATGGTTCTAAAACTATTTAGTTTAACTCTGACATGTGCATACTGCATGTGCGGTATATCTAACTCAGTCATTGTGTTTATGTTTTTCAGACACATTGATCTTTGAGGTGGAGAACATGATGGACACTAAATATGAAACTACTAAATATGAAACTATGAAGCCAGGAATGTGGATCCAGCCTGTGATTCACCACCAACCAAATGCCCTTGTCTTCTGTCCCGCTATAAGGCACACAAGAAGTGCAACTCAGTCCAGGATTCAAGTATTGTAACACAGAGAAGCAAATACTTTGATGCCATCCGTGACTCTGATCCTGACAGTGCACTTGTTTGCTGGGCCAAAAACCAAGCCAGATTTCCACAATTTGGCACTGAAGGTGCTGTAAGTCCCTGCCTCCTCTGTACCAGTGAAGAGGATTTTCAGTAGAGGAGGCATTATTATGAGACCCCATTGCGCACGTTTAGGTCACAGAATGTTGCAATCTCTCATGTTTCTAAGATGCAACCAAACTTTAAAGTTATTTCCATTGATGTAACTTTTGAGATGTGCATCTGCAACTTAATTGCAACCACTGTGCAACTATAGGGTTATCCTGTCATGGTCCTGAGCCTGTGACTCTGTTTTGTTGTAGTTTGTAGTTATGTTGTCTTAAATTTCCTTTCAGTTTAGATCCTGTTTGTTGTCATTTGGGTGTTCTGTAATTAGTTATTTGTTATTTAGTAGTTATTTATCTGGTTCCCTTGATCTGGTCTTTTCTTTGTGTCTGTTTTATCCCTGTGTCTCGACCCTTCTCTGTGTTTAGTTACCTTACCATTGTTTCCTTGTGTGCTGTTTAGGTTCCCTGTCCTGTAACTCTACAGTTTAGTACTCCCTGTGTTTTCCCTTAGTGTTGCTTCCTTGTCTTGTCCATGTCTTCCCCGTGTTGTCAGCCCATTTAGTTTTGTTTCCCCTGTGTAATTATGTTCAGTTGTGTCCTTCATTTGTTGCTACTGTCCTCATTAGCTCTGGTGTATTTATTGCCTGATGTTCTTGCTGTGTGTTATGTTTTTTTCATGTAGCTGGCCTCTGACCAGCCTAGTCTTGTTACTGTATATGTGTACAATAAAGTTAAGTACAAGTATAGCTCTTGCCTTCATGTCCTGCATTGAGGTCCTCTGCCTTGCCTGCCTTGCCTACCATTGTGTAATTTTATGGCTGAAACACATGCAGTTAGGCCACTGAATGTCTGACTTTGTGTTTTTATGTAGTTTGAAGACTTAGAAAAGCTGCATTTATTCAAAAGCAAACTTTTATTTATATATATATATATATATATATATATATATTTTTTTTTTTTTTTTTTTTTTTTTTACTTGTTAAAACTGTCACTATGTTGTGATAGTATAGTATGAGACAGATAAAATGTGAAAAGATTGAGCTCCTCTGCTTTCCCCCAGTGCTCCAAGTACTAATACACAATTTGGTAAGAAACAACTAATCAGAGCTAAGAGGAGGGTCTTAGCACTGTCAATCTTGCTTGTGTACATACTGCTAACACTCTTTATGAGAATGTGGATCTTTCAGATCAATTTGAGAAGTGATTTTGATCATGTTTCACATTTTATTGTGTTGTGTAGTGTGAGGCATCGGTCTTGGTCTTGTCTCGGTCTTGGTCTTGACTCGGTCTCGGACCCTAAAAGTCTTGGTCTTGTCTCGGTCTCGGTACACTCTGCTCTTGGTCTTGTCTCTCTCGTCTTTGAGGGAGGCTATCCAGCGCTGAAATCCCTTCATATGCAGTCGCTCCAAGTCGGACCACTGCTAAGGCTGATGCCATGGAACCCAGGAGTCTGAGGCAAGTCCTGTATGACACTGACATTCCCCTGTGGAAGAGAGACAGACAGGTGGAAAATGTCAGAACTCTCTCTATTAGGCATGCTCTGAAAAGCATAGAGTATAGAGTCAGGCCTATGAAAGAAATTGTCACAGGGCCCCCAAATGCTACATGAGCAGTTTGGTGTGGTGGACTGCTTTGCTTTGGCACTGAGCTGCTAAAAGCCAGTTATCCAAATACGTTGCCATACATATCCCCCATTCCCTGAAGTGGTGTTATTACCACCTTTGCACACTTTACAAACACTCTTGGGCTCAGAGAGAGGCCAAAGTGAAGAACCAGATACTCATATATCATGCCCTGAAAGACAAATCTGTGGAGCTTTCTGTGGGGGGAACAAATGGGAACATGAAAGTGTGCTTCCTTCTGGTCTATGGTAGTGAACCATTCACCTGGATGCTGAAAACACAGCAGAACTGTTTGTGTTAACAGTGCAGAACCAGTGCACTTTCTCCCTGAGATTGTGACTGCACTATCCCATTGAATTTGGGTGATGTGGTAGCAAACTGCAGATGATAGCTCCTGGCCATTGCTCTGAAAACCCAGGTTGGCACTCTGTAAGCTTGCCAGCTTTGAAGCCTCTCTGATAGAGGGCCAAGTGCAGGGCTGGGCAATTCATTTCTAAAGGGGGACACATGACTGTTTTGGAGGGCCGAACCAAGAATAAATTGAGCTACATTCTCCTCAATATTAATTTTCTCCCGTCGTAAATTATATATTTTGATAAGCTGCTATTGGTAATAAGAAGTTTAAGACTCCTTTGCTCTTTGTCTTTTTTTAATTTTTAATAAATTAATTAATTTAACCTCCTGTGTTTTTCCTGGCGTTTGATCGTGCAGTGGTGTTTCAGATTGTGATCCTTACACACAGAGACTTGAGCACCACGAATGAAGTTCACGGCTTCACCTCCGACTGCTGTACAGAGACCGAGCGGTCCCCGTCCTCCTCATAGCGCATTCTCTTCTTCATGTCAGCAGACGTTTTTAGCGACAGGGGGCGCTGGCGAGCATCACCTGTCGTAGACAGACGCAGATACCTACGTCCTGGTTTTTAAAAGTAAAAGCAACATATTTACATTGGATGTACAGCATAAATCCTGGTTAATTTGTGTTTATGACTGACACAGGGATCCATGAAGCGCCGTATGCGGCCCGCGGGCTGTAAAATGCGTAGGTCTGGTCTAAAATGTTATTGACATTTACAGCAGCTCACTCTCAGGTCCTGCCAGAGGGCATTTGCACGATCTCTCCACTAGAGGCTCCATGTTCGATCAGGCGGATGTGTGTTTACGTCGAGGCAGAGCAGCGCGGTAAAGGGAACAGCTGTTTCCAGTCCGATCACAGGTCGATATGTCCTGCTTTCTTCTCTGATAAGCCCCTGGAGCAGGTAAGATCTGAGAACGAACAGTTCACAAACGGTAAATATTGTGGTGTGGTAGAGGGGGCGATAGGAGCTGTTGGTGTAAATGTCGAATCAGGGATTTTGAAACCGATTCCAGTTAAATATCAGGAGGAGAAACAAGGGCTATGGATACAGACTGTTCATATCTGAACCAGCAGTTAGAAACACTTCTGTACAAGACAGAGGGGGTAAGACATCAGCCAGACACTGCGAAAATACAAAACTACATTCACCTTAAATCCGCTCTGATGTTCCAAATAATGGGTTCTAAGACTTATCTGTCTCATTTATGGACCTGTTACTGGTTTATGGCATTTCATTGAGTGATACTGTATAATATTACATTACTTCCCTTCATTTAAATAAACAGTGGTTGTAATCCCTTTAGAAATGACCATATGTCTGCATAAATGTGACCTCAAATTACACACAAGTCCTAAAAGTAGGTAAGGAGAACCAAACCTGACAAAATATTACACCTGCTCATTTATTCATTGAGGGAAATGATCCAGTGTTACATATCTGTGAGGGCAAAAGTATGAAGCTTTGATAATAGAAGATCATTTGAGGGTGAGATTACAGTCAGGTGTGTTCATTCAGGTGTTTGACACTGAAAACTTGAGAGTTGTTGCTTGAGCAACAGCTTAAGAAATAAAATGTCTTCATTAATGTGTCCTAAATGTTCCTTGCAAACAGGAAAGGTGTTGCTAACATCAAACAACACGTCTAGTTACTAAATGTGGACTTCTGTCTCTCTGTGAGACCCCATGTCAACAGTCCGTCTCAGAAGGAGCGTTAGAAAAACCATCTCTAAAGAGTTTGGACTCCACCAATCTACAGTCAGACGGATTGTGTAAAAATGGAAGAAATTCAAGGCCCCTCCCACAAGTACCTGGCCAACAGACATTACAGGCATGGTGGTTAGGGAACAAGCCTTCTGACTGGAAGGTTGCCGGTTCGAATCTGGCAGCACATGACTGAAGTGCCCTTGAGCAAGGCACTGAACGCCCCAGCTGCTCCTTGGGCACTGAGTATATGGCTGCCCCCTGGGGTGTGAAGTCATTATTGTGTATGTGTGTATCACTGTGTGAGGATGGGTTAAATGCGGAGGATTAATTCCCGTGTGTGCACAACACAGTGGGTTAAAAAATATATTAGTATTATATATAAGTATTACATTTTATTATTTTAAAGTATTACACAACTTTTTAAGCAACTAAAAAAAGTTAACGTTGGTTAATGTGGACAATAATGGTGTGCATGCCAGGGTAGCAAAGAGAAACTGTTGCTCTCCAAAAAGAACATTGTTGCACATTTGCTAAAGATCACATGGACCAGACAAAAGGCATTTGGAACAGTGCTTTGGGGATGCATGAGATCAAAATAGACCTTTTGGTTTGAATGAGTTAGGATTTGTTATGTTTTGGGGGAAGGAAAACACTGCATTTCAGCATCAAAAATTTTTGATTTTTGATTTGTTTATCTGTGAAACATGGTGATGTTAGTATCATGGTTTGGGCTTTGTTGCATCTGGGTCAGGACGACTTAACAGATTTCAGTGAATATGGAAAGCTTGCAAAAGCACTTTAAAGCAGAATCAGGTGATGTCACCTGTTTGCTTCCTGATATCAAAAACCTCTCTTCACAGTACAAGGAACAAGGAAGAGAAAATAGTAGGGGTGTAACATATTTACATGATGTTAGGTATGATGTAATTTTCAATTGTGAAACCAGTATTAGATTTTTTCAGCCACGACAAGCCCCAAAATTGAACATTTCTGATTTTTTAAAATAATTTTT
The DNA here is from genome assembly GCA_034509495.1 of Acestrorhynchus altus. Classification (NCBI taxonomy): domain Eukaryota; kingdom Metazoa; phylum Chordata; class Actinopteri; order Characiformes; family Acestrorhynchidae; genus Acestrorhynchus; species Acestrorhynchus altus. Next base: position 26,781,253 of record CM067503.1, read on the forward strand.
TTTTAAATTAAACACCCTTGAAGCAAGGAAGAAATTCACCTATCCTACTTTAATTTAATAGAACTCCCTGGTGGCTCCCACAAACAATTAATTGCAAAAACCTCTAAAAGCTTACTCTTAGTAACAGAATGAGTTCTCCATTCCCTTTGTTCCTATACAAGTGAGTTCTGAAGTTCATTCAGATGTTTTTTTCAGTTATATGTTTTGTTTGCAGCAGTGAGGTGAGACTGTGGACCGCCAATGATTGTGTGGAGGGTGACCAGTTGGGCAAAGACCTTTCACCTGTGCACTGGGGTCAGGTCCACCTGTAGGACACCAAAGATGGCCAGACCAAGCTCAAGTAGGACATTCAGATAAATGAACACACACAAACAATATACTCCTGTAAATTCTTATTAAAAGGTTTCACATTCCCTGTGTGTGTCTGTGTCTGTGTGTGTTGGCTGGTCGTTGTGGGCAGATTTGGCACAATTCCGTAAGGAGTTTGTTAAGGCCAAGCACATAGCAATCATTACTGGAGCTGGAGTGAGTGCAGAGAGTGGTGTTCCAACATTCAGAGGTGCTGGGGGCTACTGGAGGAAATGGCAGGCTCAGGTAACACACCTGATTTTTGTTGTGTAAATGTACTTGCAAACAAACTTATGTTTTTAATACCTTTGCAGGATTTGGCCACTCCTGGTGCTTTCTCACGAGACCCTTCTCTAGTGTGGGAGTTTTATCACTACAGACGAGAGGTAACCCAGTATCAATGAATAATTCAGCAAGTTCTAATCCCTGTTATTAAATCACATAGATTTATTATTTTATATTGTGATTTATTATTTTTAATATATGTATATATTATTTATTTATTATTTGAATTCATTGTTAAACATGCGTTCCAATAATTGCAAACAGTACTAATTTAGATGAGACAGGCAGTCTTAAGCCTGATCTATGCTCATTGCGATACAGATAATCTGTAAATACAGATACAGACTGAGCCTTCTTCTGTATTTGTGCATGTTCTCTATAATCTTTCAGATATGGAGAGAACAGAGCAGTACCACTGTAAATCATGGCAGCACAGCCAGTGTTTCAAGCACAATATCCCTACAACCATGTGGGCAAAATGAAGAAATAACTCTGTCAGAAAAGTAACTTGGGAAAGAAAAAAGCCACCCCAAGTTTCCACCACTTTTTTAAATTTTGTTTTTCTTTTTTTATTATTATTATTATTATTATTATTATTATTTTTTTTTTTTTTAGTAAATACATTGTCACAACCTTCACCTCCATGTTTGTTGTCAAAAACTTTGCCCTCTAGTGGGTATGTTACTTAACATCCATGTTATGCACATAGAAGTATATGAACATTAATTATGTTATTTAAAATGAACATATTCATTTTCTCACACAAAGAGGGAGTGTAAATTAATCCTGCTTTAGCCATATTGAGTGAAAATGTATATGTTTTGAAAATTACACATTTAGTTTACATTTTAGTGTTCATTTGCTTAGTTCTGCATATTGTGAGGGGAAAAATAAAACAAAATGTTATACTGGCAAAAGTTACAGACTATTTTGCGTCATACAACTTTTAAAGTATGTAAATGATTATCTAAAATTGGTAGGACACATAATTATAAGCTTGTTTAGAATCATATTTTTAAACTGGAATGTCTAAACTTGTGTGCACAAATGGTGAACTGAACAGTGAGCTGATTAATTATCCCACTTGTATCCATGCACCTTTAAATACTTATCATTATAAGTATTTCATCGTGATACACATAATATTGATACAAGTTACATAAGGTTGATTATTTGAATATTCTGTTATTTTTCTTGGCACAGGTAATGAGTAGTAAGGAGCCAAATGCAGCCCACCTGGCTATAGCTGAGTGTGAGGCTCGCCTGAGCCAGCAGGGACGTTCTGTAGTTGTCATCACCCAGAATATTGATGAGTTGCATCATCGTGCTGGTTCCAGACACATTCTGGAGCTCCATGGTAAGACAACTTATATACAATATTGTATATGGCAAGTGATTCATTATGTATATTTTTATAATAATCTTGATTCAGATATGCTGTATTCTTGGATTTGTTGAATATGTTGAATTCCACTACTGGAATACTAATTTTCTTACCTTGTAGGCAGTCTGTTCAAAACTCGCTGTATGAGCTGTAGTGAAGTTAAGGCCAACCACACGAGCCCTATATGCCCTGCTCTGGAAGGGAAAGGGTAAATACAATCACAACAGCACATGACCAACATGAACTCTCAACACTTCTTTAAATTTCTGTTATTATTTCCTGCCCCTTAGAGCCCCTGACCCTGAGGCCAAGGATGCAAGAATTCCAGTGAGTGATCTTCCCAGGTCTGTGTATGAGTAAAAAAGCTTTGTTCTAAAACTACAGACATTTGAGCTGCCACAAATTACTTATTGGTCTGCTCTACATGCATATTTATAACCTGCTTATAAGCAACCATTAAAGTTTTTAATATTCTGGTACATAAATTATCAGATCCGTATGCAATGTAGTGTACCTCTATAGATCATTTAGCACTTACTCTGGTCAACTGTGGTCAACTTCAAGCCCTTTCTTGTGGATTTGGGTGTGTTAAAGCTGGACAAGGTTCTATGGCACCAAGATTTGGAACTTATGATTTTTGCAGTGAAGTTCCAACAAACAGCTGCTCCAGTAGATGGCAGAAGATATATGTAAATGTTAGGATCCAAAGCTTAAGTGCTGATATTAGTCCACTGAGGACTGCAGTGTCAAAAAGATTGGTTTAATTAATTCATGCTCTACCTCATGATGCTCTTTGGTGTCCATTTTTTCAGAATCATAATTACTTGAATAATCCCAGAGGGAAATTGCAAATTGTTACAGCTGCACCCATCCATATAAATAAGTTAATAAATGAATTAATTAAAATAAAATAAGCAGAAGAAACCCTTTGAATAAACAGAATAATCTCTTTGGAAATATAATAAGTTACCCAATTGGCTATGATAATGAATAAATATGAGTATCCTGTGTATTGTAATTCAAAAGTATTATTGCACCTCAGAGTTATTGAACAAGTGTATTTATCTTTGATTGCAAAGAAAATCTTAAATCCTTCAAGGATGTGTATTAAATGTGTAGGAAGTATGCAATGTGAAAGAGGGTGTGTGTGTGTGTGTGTGTGTGTGTGTGTGTGTGTGTGTGTGTGTGCACAGATGTGACAGGCATGGCTGCAATGGTCTTTTGAGGCCTCATGTGGTGTGGTTTGGAGAAACACTTGACGCTGACATTCTGAGCAGCGTGGAAGAAGAGTTGGAGAAATGTGATCTGTGCTTAGTGGTGAGTGTAGGCTTCCTGGGAAACTATACATGTGTTTTAGAATTTTTTAGGTTCAATTGAAGTTGGTTGATTATAATGGTCAATAATTAATAAAAAAATAGGTTGACAATCTGGTTCATAATAGAATGATTATTACACAATTACTGCTGTTTATTTAATGTAACAATTATACATAAAGGATGAATTACACATTGTGTTCCTAAGTATCTGAACACTCCTTCCAGATCAAATCACATTTTTAAGCTGTATTCATTGCTGACACATGCTTTCAGTGACATTCATGTAAAAAGTTATGAAACCCTATGAACATCTTTGACTTCTTTTTTTGTTTTAAACGTTTTATTTAGGACAATGGTAAACACATACAACAATTCACATACATAATACAAAATATAGTAAGTAAATAATAAAGAAATATACCTTATACAATATAACATTATACCACTGCCCATTTTAACCAAATATCTACAAAACAAACAAACAAACAAACAAAAACAACCAAACAGAAACAGATAAGGGATAAATAAAAATAAATAAATAAGTAAATAAAGGAGGTGCTAAATATCAGTAAATAAAGTGTGCGAAATAAATAAATAATTTATAAAAAGGGGTAAAAAACAGTCAGTCATCAGGAAAAACCTTAAGTGACGCAATGTATAACAGAAGTGGATTCCATTTACGGTGGAATGTGGCCGTGTCACCTTTTGTTGTAAATTTGATCTTTTCCAATTTTAAAAAGTAAATCACATCCCGAAACCAAGAAGAAATTGATGGAGGAGTTGGGGACTTCCATAGCAAAAGAATACGTCGCCTACCTAGTAAAGACATGAAAGCCAAGACCCCATGTTGAAGTGTGGACAGCCCAGAGATATTTTTAGAAAAACCAAATATAGCCACGAGCGGATTCTGGGGAATATTAGCACAGAATATTTTAGACACTGTATTGAAAAATTCAGTCCAGAATCTGCTGAGGGAGGAACAAAAAAAATACATATGGCTCAGGTTGCAGGGGGAAGCACCACACCGATCGCATTCATCACTGATATTTGGATGGAATTTTGCTAAGTGAGACTTTGAACGATGAACTCTGTGAATGACCTTAAACTGTATTAACTGAAGTTTAGCACATGGTGCACTGGAACGTATGATGCCCGTAGCCTCGTCCCACCATTGTTCAGAAAACATAGTACCAAGTTCCCTCTCCCAACCCTTTCTATATGTGTCCAATGTGTGCCCATCAGTACTCAATAGATGAGTATAGATCTTTGAGATCACAGATTTCTGAGATAAATCAATGACCAAAAGATCATCACACAATGTCTTGGTGGGAAGTGAGATGAAGCCTGGAAAAAGCGAGGATACACAGTGTCGAACCTGAAAATAATGAAACATATGTTTCCTCGACAGGCCAAAATCTGAAAATAACTGCTGAAAACTGCGAAAAGTGCCAGCTTTGTAAAGATCTTGGAAAGAACATATACCTCTGTCTCGCCACATATTAAAAGCTGTATCAGTCAGAGCTGGCGGGAACAGACGGTTATTTAGCAGGGGCATAGCTGGAGAGGGTAACTTTAAATTAAAATAACATGGAAATTGGGCCCAAATTCGAAGTGTGGAAAGAACCAGCGGGTTATCTGTAAATGTGGCAATCTTTAATGGTAAGGGAGACGTAAGCAATGCAAGCAGTGAGGACGAAGAACAGGATCTCGATTCCAATCTGCACCAGAGCAGTTCGGGTGAATGTTGCCAGTAAAGAATTTTGTGTATGTGTGCCGACCAGTAATAAAACCTTAAATTGGGAAGGGCCAGGCCTCCATCAGACCCAAATCTTTGAAGAACAGAATATCTTACTCTGGGAACTTTACCATTCCAAATAAATGTACAAATGAGTTGATCTAGCGTTTTAAAAAAGTGTTTGGGTAAGAAAAGAGGGATTGTTTGAAATAAAAAGAGAAACCTGGGCAGCACATTCATTTTTACAATGTTAATTTTACCAATAAGCGATAGTGGTAGTGACTTCCAACTCTGCAAATCGTGCTTAAGTTTATTAATTAATGGAGTGAAATTGGCATGAAAAAGGGATGGTACAGTACGTGAGACCTGGATCCCTAAATAGCTGAAACCGTTAAGGGCGAATTTAAATGGGATTGCGGATTGATCAAGAGAGATTGCTAGCGAGTTCACCGGGAAGCACTCACTTTTCTGCAGGTTCACTTTAAAACCTGAAAATGAGCCAAATGTTGTTAAAAGTGTTAGAACTGGAGGAAGGGAGGTCAATGGGTCACCCACATACAACAAAAGATCATCAGCGTAAAGAGATATTTTCAACTCCAAACTGGCCTGAAAAATACCTTGAAAAGTTGGGAGAGATTTCAATGCAATGGACAGGGCTTCCATAACCAGGGCAAAAATTAAGGGAGACAAGGGACACCCTTGTCTGGTCCCTCGCAATATTGGAAAATACTCAGAGCGGTCATCGTTGGTAATTACACTGGCTCGGGGAGAAGTGTATAACAATTTAATCCAGGATATGAATTTCCCCCCAAAACCAAATCTGTGTAAAACCTCAAAAATATAATTCCACTCAACCCGATCAAATGCCTTCTCAGCATCCAATGAAATGACAAGTTCCGGGATGGAAGGAGAATGTTTGGCATAGATCACATTGAATAAAGTTCGAATGTTAGAAAACAAGTGGCGTCCCCTAATAAAACCATTTTGGTCCTGAGAGATAATGTTCGGGAGAACTTTTTCCAAACGCTGAGCCAGTACTTTTGCCAGGATTTTAACATCTGCGTTCAGAAGAGATAAAGGCCTATAAGAAGTGCAGAGGACAGGATCCTTCTCCTTTTTTAAAAGAAGACAAATAAAGGCTTCAGTTAGAGTGGGGGGTAGTAAACCAGTTGTAAGTGATTCGTTAAATACTGATAAAAGCAGAGGAGCCAGCTTTTCTCTAAATTTCTTAAAGAATTCAACCGGAAACCCATCAGGTCCTGGAGCCTTGTTGGACTGCATACTGTTAATAGAGGCCACAAGTTCCTGTAAACCCAATGGAGATTCAAGCACAGTTGCATCAGTAGGGCTAATGGAAGGAAAATCAAGCCCATCCAGAAAGGTGGACATCTCATTTTCATCCGATGGTGACTCAGAGCGATATAGATTCTTATAGAAGGATTTAAAGATATCATTAATGGATGACGGATTGAAATGCAGGGTTCCATTAGAATCTACAATTTGGGGGATTAACCGAGATGCTGCTTTCTGCTTTAACTGATGAGCTAAAAGTCTGGATGGCCTATCACCATGTTCATAATAGTTACTATGTGTTTTCAGCAGCAATTTTTCAGCATCAGTAGTGGTGATAAGGTCTATTTCCATTTGCAAATCTGAACGTTGTTTTAGCAAATTGGGAGATGGATTGGTTGAATTAAGCCTATCCAGGTCAGATATCTCCTGAGTTAATTTTTGTAGCTTAAGTCTACGAACTCGGTTAGAGTGTGATGTATAAGAGATAATCTGGCCACGTAGGTAGGCTTTAAGGGATTCCCAGAGGAGTGAAGCGGAGGTGTGTTCGTTTGAATTCCAGGTGACAAAATCCTCGATAGAGGACAAAATAAATGCATTAAATTTCTCATCTGATAACAACAATGAATTGAATCTCCAGGGTGGGAAAACAGAGGATCGGGCCGAGAAATTTACATCTACAGTAAGAGGAGCATGATCCGAAATAATTATTGGGTGATAATTGGAAGCGGTTACGTTAGCGATAAGGGAGCTATCCAAAAACCAATAATCAATACGAGAGTAGGTTGAGTGCGGATGAGAATAGAAAGAGAATTCCTTAGCCCTGGGGTTAAGGAACCTCCAGGGGTCCACAATACCATATTTGGATATAAACTCGTGGAAGGTCTGTGACATAGAGGATCGAGGTACTGCAGTGGGATCTGACCTATCCAACGCTGGGTCTATAGTACAATTTAGATCTCCTCCTAATATCAAGGAATTGGAATGCAAAGAGGGAATGGAACTGAATACTTTGTGTGTAAAATCTGGATCGTCAAAATTAGGGGCATAAATATTAACCAACAGCACAGGAACATTAAACAAAGTGCCTCGAACAATTAGATATCTGCCGTTAACATCTGCAATAACTTCATCTGATTTGAAGTGAATGCCCTTTTTGATTAGAATGGCTACACCTCTTGATCTAGAATTAAAATTTGAATGAAAAACCTCACCTATCCAGTGCACTCCCAACTTCAAATGATCACCAGTCTTAAGACGAGTCTCCTGAAGAAAAATAACCTCTGATTCCAAACGCTTTAAGTGTGAAAAGATTTTTGAACGTTTAGTTGGATTATTCATACCCTTTACATTCCAACTCAAAAATCTAACAGAGGTGCCACGGCTCACATTACTCCTGTAAGAGTTAGCCACTTAAGATGAGGTAGGGTAACAAATAGTAAAATACAACCTTGACTGACTGAATGGGAAAGAAAAAGGGGAAAGGGGTTAAAACACACACAAACAGGGACACCCACATATACACACATTCACACACACAAACTGTCCTCTGAAAGAAAACACGAGGACAGCCGTTATGGCTCGAAACTGAGCCAAATTCACAAAGACCATTCTCCCGATAACGCAGCATGGTCTAAACCGGCAGAGCCCTCTGGAGGGCCAACATTCAACTTAGCAGAACTCGTGTATTTATATGAACTAGGAAAAATAAAACGCAGTCAAACAAACAAAACGGAGAAAAAAAAAACCCGTACACATAGAAAACACCTGTAATAACAACGTAAGAAAAGTTACAGAAATATAAACAGAACCCTTCTATATAAACAGATCCAATCAAGTGAGTGACTGACTCTCACATTTATGATGGATTTTGTATTAAAAAAGCAGTGCAAAAACAGCGAACACCGTCTCACTGACAGATCACTTAACTAACCCGGCCACAAACACTCTGGCCTCCTCCGGAGATGTGAAGTCGTGATGTTTGCCTTGGTGAGTTATTCGAAGCCTGGCTGGATAGAACGTACCAAAGCGCACTCCCTCCATGGCGCGTAGTTTTACACGCACATCATTGAAAGCGGCGCGGGCTTTAGCAACCTTAGCCGTGAAGTCCGGGAAGACAGAGAGTCTCATGCCCGAGACTGTAACACGCTGCTGTTGTCTGGCGCGTTTAAGAATCTCGACACAGTCTTGGTAAGAGTGAAATCTTACAATGATGGGACGAGGAGAGTCGCCGGGCTTTGGTTTAGGAGCGAGCGACCGATGTGCGCGGTCTATCACCGGAGGTTTCTCCAGTGTGAACGCTTCTTTCAGCAACGCAGACACATTGGATGCGGTGACTGAAACGGAGTCATCCTCCGGAACTCCAATGATCCGGATGTTCTGGCGATGAGATCTGGATTCCAGATCGTCGCACTTTGCATCCAGTCTTTGAAACTCCTTAGTGAGATGAACCACTTTAGCCTGCAGTTCTACCACATCGTCTGTGCACGTGGACAGAGAACGCTCCATGTCCGACACAGTAGTTTTTAAAGCGGCGCACTCAACTCGCACCGCTGTGATCTCCTGGATCAGTTCCGTTTTCAGATTCTGCAGTTCTGTTTTGAAAACTGACCGAATCTCCGCTACCACAGCACTGGCGATCTCTGTCTTCAGTGTAGACAGATCCACAGCCCCAATAGGGACATCTGTTGTCTCACCGTGCTCAGGTGCGATAGAGGGCGGAGACTTGGCCTGCACAACAGGCCTGAGGAGAGATTGCGACGGTCCTGGTGTTTTACTTGATTTCGGAGGCATTGTTTTAACAAAAAGTCCAATCAAACTTAAAACAACAAATAAAAGTACGAGTAAATAAACAATTCGACTGTAAACTGAGTTCTAGGATTTAAAATATAACTGCCACTCCTCGGAGCGCTCCGCAGACACGTCTACTCCATGCCAAACCGGAACCGGAAGTCATCTTTGACTTCTTTAACATATTTAAACATATGGACATTTGATCTGGACGTGATAAACGGATAAAATGTAAGGAGACTTATGTCTTTGTTTTGTTTACTCTTGGTTGTGTAGGTGATTGGTATCACCATGATGAGTTCCAAAGAGCTCTCTGATTCCTTCAGAAAGAAGGTTGTAGATTCACAGAGTCTGGAGAGTTATTTGCTCAGAAAAGTTAAAACAACTGCCAACCTGGCCAGGTCAGGTCATCCTAGCAAGTTCTCTTCAAGACCAGACCACAAGATGTGTACAGAAGTGTCCAACAATCTTAAAATGTCATCACGGGACCTACATGTAGCTTTTGCTACAGGGTAGCATAAATCATCAGAAAGAGACCAAACAAGTTTGATTTTCATGGGAGGTGTCCAAGGTCAGAAACACCAGGGTAAGACTAGTTTGTTAGAGAACACCTAGACAAGAGCAAGTCTTCTGGAACAATTTGCTTTGTACAGATGAATCCACAGTTCAATAATTTGAAGACAGCAACAGAAGACAAGTGTGCTCTAAAGCAAACAGCATACCAACTGAGAAGCATGGAGGAATTAGCAGCTTTTTTGTCCTCAAGATTTCATGTTAATTAATTACTGATTTTTTAAATATATTTTGTATGTTTTATATGTGCTATATCACCTCCAAAATGAAGAACAAATGTCCACATGTTTAAATAAAGGATGAGATGATTTGGAGCAGCAGCAAACATAGTTAAGTTCACCATGCCCAAAACATTTGGCTAGAGAGTCATAAAGACAGCCAGCAGTGGGTTGTGGAGCAGTAGAACTGCATTCTCTGGAGTAGTTGTGCTCCATTCAGAGCAGGAGATCTGAGTTAGAGTGGAGTTTCTGATAATCATCCAATATCAGTAGCTGACTCCACATCTAATGCCTTCACAGTAGAGGATGTTACTTCAGCGAAGTGGGTGAAGAATTCCTGTTAATACCCCTCATTTCGTAGGCAACATTCAGTAAGGAGGTATCTGTGAATGGTTGAACATTTTAGTGTACAACAGACAATAATAATGCAGTATTTGCATTTACCTTTAATAGTATTGGAAAATGTGTAATGCAGAAAAAAAGTGAAATGCTGTGTATTTTTTTCTCCCCTTTGTTCATTTAAAGCAGTTTGAGGGCTTGCACATCATTACATAGTCATTACCCAAGCATTAGGAAAGATCCACTGAATTTTCTTTCAATTTAAATTGCACATTAATGGTTTGAATTCTCAAAAACAAGGCAAAACATAATTTGGCAATGACAGAAATGTGCAGGGGCATTATGCAAAGATGTTAAATATATTTCATGAGAGTGGATATTGGTTTCCGTGTTTCATATCTTTCCGCACTTCAAATCAATTATGTTTGAATTTTATTATTTTGGTTCTTTGGGAGCTTGACTGGTGATTATTGGTAATCATTGTATAATTAAGCTTGCCTGCTCAATTGATTTTTGACTGGTTAGTAAGGTGAATGATGAAGTTTATAGATTCCAAGGAATCCTACCTGCATAGATATTGGTATTGTGTGGTATAAGACAAAAGGGTTTCTAAAATGTCATGATCACTCTGACGAGGGTCACATTTACTTTGCTGATGGCAGAATACGGCTAACACTGACTGACTGACTGACTGACATCTTAATAGCTGTTAAGTGTGTGTGTGTGTGTGTGTGTGTGTGTGTGTGTGTGTGTGTGTGTGTGTGTGTGTGTGTGTGTTTCTGTTCTCTTGTCTGCAGGTGGGTACCTCCTCCATAGTTTACCCAGCAGCCATGTTTGCTCCTCAGGTGGCAGCTAGGGGAGTGCCTGTGGCCGAATTTAACACTGAATGCACACCTGCCACCATGCGTTTTATGTGAGTCATACAAACGCACACACTTTTTCTGTCAGCCTGCACATTATCTGTGTTTCATTTGCACACATTTATGACTTTTAGTGGGTCATAGATTTAATGGTTTTACAGTGAATCTCCAGTATACTCCAGAAAACTGAATCTCCAGTAAACAGCATTTTGTGCAAGCATTTCAACCCCCACCATCCCCTTTCTTTCCTTACATACAAGCATGCATACACACAAACCCTCTAGGCACCCTGTTTGAATTACAGTTTGTCAAAATATCTAAACCAGTTTTCTACAGGACATAAATATTGTTAATTATTGAAGTTAAATATTAAAATTACTGCACATGTTAAAATAGTTTTTTTTATAATTTATAAATGTTCTATTATTTTTGAAAAAGGCAAACAGATAAAACTGTTTTACCAGTGGGATCACCTTTATTAACCAGCTCTGAAGGAGGTCAGGACTGAGAGGAGGCTAATGCTAAAACACACACACACACACACACTATAGAAACCCAATCACAGTGCATTCACCACTCTATAAACAATTACTACATACCAGAAATCAGCAAACAACAGATGTATCATATCATATCCAGAGTGTGTAATACTGACCACACACCAGATCAGTGTCAGCTGATACTCAACATTAAGGGACTTGAATGGAAGGCCAAAAAATTGATTGGGACATTCCTAGTCATAATCTTAGTATTGCCCCATTTGGAATCGCCAACCCTGCACCAGTAGAGCTACCTTTCTGTAGATTTTAGATTCAACCCTAATCCACAATTTTACTACCAAATTACTCTGTTCAGAAGTTCTTGATTTGGGGTGTGTTAGATTAGGGTTGGAGCGCAAATCTGAAGGAAGTAGCTCCCCAGGTTACTGCCCAGGTTAAAACGTTTTGAATAATGTTCAACAATGTATAAACACTGTATTTCCAAGTGTCCAGGTACCCCTTCTAAGTAGTAATTTCAAACACTCCCATCACCCCTTAATTTTTAAGCCAAGGTACTGAATGTGCTGTTACTGTAATAATTTTTGTGTACACTGAGCACTGGAGCACAGTGTGTGCAGGTACTGCATGCTCCCACTCTTCCACTCCTCTACGTTTCTGAAATGGTTACAGAAAAAAAATGTAAATAATATGAAATGTTGCTGAATAAAAAGCTTAATAATTGGCATTTTAGGTGACTCTCTCTCTTCTTCAGGTATCATTTTGAGGGTCCTTGTGGCACCACACTGCCACCAGCACTGGCGTGCGATGAGAATGAGCTCAAATGAAAGCCCACACACCTGTCCTACATAGAGCACTTTAAAAAAGAGGGAATGGGCCCACTCTCTGCTGTTGCTTGTGTTCTTTTAAAAACTGATATTGTGAGAAGGCAAAAGTGACAAAATAAACCTTGTCTTTGGGTTTGAATTTGCTTGGTTTTATGTGGAATGTGTTTGTTTCTGTGTGCAAGTGTGTTTGTGTCTGCATTTTTCAGGTTGTGTTTGTGGTTATGCGTGTCATAGAGTAGAAATGCTGTGTTGTGTGTGTGTGTGTGTGTGTCTGTCCATGTCTACCCTGTGGCATGGGGTCACCTTGATTTTTGTCTAGTCTTCTGAAGCCAGATTCCACGGTCCAACTGAAAGCCCCCTCCCTATGGTCAACTGTCACAATTTATAGAGAGATGCAGAAGAAAGGCACAATTGTGTTTGACACTTCATGTTATGAGTGGAGATCTCACCTGCATGCATGTGTACGTACGTACGTACACACACACACGCACACACACAGTATTAACTTGTATTTTTACTAAACAGGTCTTTAATTTGCAGACGATCAAAGATAAACGAACATACTATCATGATTATTTATGGAGTATTTAAATCCATGTCTGCAAATTCAGTGTGGAAACATCCAGTTCCTTTTTTTCCTAAGAAGCAGCTCTGGGGTTGCTTTTTTAAGATGGGTCATCATCCTGCTAAATCACCAGCAGTTCTGGACATGAAAACTTGTAGAGAGAACTACTACTGTAGCATTAGTCTTATGGTTATGTCAGACTCCATAGGGCACTCCTGAGAGTCCAAAGTGAATGCGTTAAAATGGACATAATTTTTAAGCCTTCATAATGGCGCTATTGCCCAAAACTCATTTACTGTTAGATAAATGTAAATTTTACAGGTATGTTTTGTTTACATTTTAAGAGAAATACTTACTTCTACTTTCCAAAATTAAAGGGAGATCCTGGACAAGTGGTTATGCCCTAATTTTACTTCAAGTTAAATTTGGCTTGAGGGCTGCAGCCTGTGAGTTGTGTCATGGCAGTGTTTTACTCTCACCAATGATCAACTGACTAACTTGGTTAACTAGCTAACATTATGCTGTTTGAGTAGCATCTTTCTTTAAAATGACCCAGTCGTGATTACATCAGCCACAATCTCTACTATTATGGCTTCTTTGTTCAATGTACAAAAAGGGCAAGGAATTTCTAATCTTCCTAAATTTGATGAGTTAAAGCAGGACTGAAGGAGCTTCTTAATATGAGGAGAAAATTAGTTGAAAGTCAAAGGTCACACCCAGATTTCTCAGCTTAGCCTTCAACCCAGCACCATCAAGAGCTAATTGCACCCTTTGGGACAAATTCTCTGAATCCATGACCAGGACTTTTGTCTGGTTCAGCAGCGAAAACAATCTTGATGCCATAATTGATTCAGATTTATCATTTGACCAACACAGGTAATATTACTAGGACAGCTTTTCTTCATCTTCGTAATATTTCCAAGTTAAGAAATGCCCTATTCTTGTGCAATGCTGAAACACTAGTCCATGCTTTTATCAGCTCAATGTAACATTACAATGCACCCTTGTCAGGATGATCCAACTGGAACCTAAAACCTAACCTCAGTTAAGTTCAAGGTTCAGTTTATTCGTCACATACATAGTACAACATGCAGTGAAATGCTTTTTTACAACTGTCTGCACCCACAGATCAATAGGGGGAGAAGGGAGAAGGTGGAGAAGAGGGTAAACAGAATAAACAGAATAAATATGTGCAATCTGAGTATAAAAATAAATAAATAAGAAGACTAACTAAATAACTAAACTCTGGGACTGATCATGAAGAAGGAAATAATAATAAGTGAGGTAGGTGTGTGAATAATTCCAGTTGTGTAGGAACCCTGAGAGATGTATAAAGTGCCAAGTGCAATGTTTTGCTACATGATGTATAAATAAGAGTTTTGTTGAATATGTGAGTCCGTTGGTGACTTATGAGAGTTCAATGTGTGAGATGTGGGATTTGGGCTAAGAATGAACTTGGATCTGGTTCAGAGTTCGAATAGCTTGAGGGAAGAAGCTCAGTGTCATCCTTTCTGTGGTGGATCTCAATGAGCGGAACCGCTTTCCTGATGGCAGCATAGCGAAAAGCCCATTGTTGGGATGACTGAGGTCCTTCACGATCTTCATGGCTTTCGACCAGCACCGCTTGTTATTGTTAGTCATTGTCATTGTGCAAAGTACCAGTACAGAGCCAATGAAATGCAGTTAGCATCCAACCAGAAGTGCAATATGCAGTGTTATTTACATAGAGTGCATGGATATATATATATATATATATATATATATATATATATATATATATATATATATATAAAACGAATACCAACTGTACTGTATAGAATGGGCAAACATTATTACAGTATTATAAATGAATACCAACAGTAAACGAATACCAAACAGTAGAGTATAGAAATGAACATACAGTATTAGAGAGTTATAAAACAAATACCAAACAGTACTGTACAGAATGAGCATACAGTATTATGTTGAACATGAACATGAATAAAGTGCAGTATAGTGGGTGATGGTGCAAAGATGCAGAAAGGCAGTGCAATGTTAAAGGTGTGTGTGCAGAATTCGCGGGTATTGAAGTAATAGTGCAATGAATTAAAGTGTCCGTGCTGCGTTCACCATGGTCACTGCTTCAGGAAAAAAGCTTTTCCTGAGCCTGCTGGTGCGGGAACGGAGGCTCCTGTAACGCCTGCCAGATGGGAGTAGGGTGAAAAGTTTGTGGTTCGGATGATAAACATCCTTGATGTTCCTCGCCCTGCTCAGGCTGCGTTTGTGATAAATGTCCTGGATGGTGGGTAGCTGGGTGCCTGTAATGTGTTGGGCCGTCTTCACTACTCGCTGGAGTGCTTTCCGGTCAGCAGCACAGCAGTTGCCGTACCATACTGAGATGCAGTTGGTGAGTATGCTCTCAATGGTGCAGCGGTAGAAGTTCACCAGGATTCTGGGAGACAGATGAACCTTCTTCAGGCTCCAAAGGAAGTAAAGGCACTGCTGCACCTTTCTGACCAGGACGGAGGAGTTCAGGGACCAGGTGAGATCAACTGGAGATGTGGATGCCGAGGAACTTGAAGCTGTACACCTGCTCTACTGCTGCTCCGCTGAGATAGGAGATAGGAGAGCGCAGGCTTCTAGACCTCCTGAAGTCCAAGCGCACCACTCTCTGCAGGGTCTGTCTATCCCGTTTAGTGCTGTTTCTGAACCAGGCCACGGAGTTCCTCATGAGGATGCTCTCGATGGTGCAGGAGTAGAAGTTCCGCAGTACCATGGAGGGCAGTCTGAAGTCCCTAAGGCGTCTGAGGAAGTAGAGATGCTGTCGGGCTTTCTTTGCCAGGATGTTGGCATGGCAGGACCATGTGAGGTCTTGCAAGATGTTGGCTCCAAGGTATTGGAAGCTTTCTACTCTCTCTACTTCTGCACCGTTGAGCCGTACTGGTTGGTAGCTACTCGTCTGTCTCCTGCTGCAGTCCACTATCAGCTCCTTGGTTTTGCTGACATTGAGCAGGAGATTGTTGCCCAGGCACCAGGTCCCCAGGCGTGCAATCTCTTCTACGTAGGCCTTCTTGTTGTTGGAGATCAGGCCCACCACGACCATGTTCCCACTGGTTCCCATGTAGCCATCTTTAAATGGGGTGTAGCAGTGTTCTAATGTCCTGGTGCCTCTGGTGGGGCATTATAAGTGCTGGTAGAGGTCCTGATGCTGGGTCTGAAACTGGGTGAGAATTTCGTGAAGTTCACCCAGCGCTGTGTCTATGCTGGTGTTAGGTGCAATGTAGACCGTGCAGACTATTATGGAGGTGAAATCCCGAGGGAGGCCAGTAGTTCCAGACTCGGTGTGCAGGAGTGTGCGGTGTGCAGTAACATTGCGGAGTCGCACCAGCAGTCGTTTACAAACATGCACACTCCCCCCTCCTCTCTTCTTTCCCGATTCCATTGTTCTATCCATGTGATAGACCGAGAAGAACTCGGCCGGCTGGATGGCGTGGTCTGGTACCACTGGGTTCAGCCATGATTCAGTAAAGCAGAGGAGGCTGCAGTTGCGGATGTCCCTCTGGAACTATTCAAGGTCGTCAAGCTTGTTCTTCAGGGACTGGATGTTGGCTAACAGGATACTAGGTAAAGGGGCCCAATGTGGTCTGGCCCTTAGCCTGTCCCTGATGCCGGCTCGCTTACCCCGGGGTCTCTTCTTCCCGTTGTGTCCATTGTTGTCCCTCAGGATCTTACTCGGCCAGCTCGGATCTGGGGTTAAAAGAGGCATAAGGTGAGTGGATCTATATTAATAGAAACAAGAGTGTCTCTATCATAACTGATCTGTGCCGTTGTGTAGAAAGACTGAGGTTGGAGCAGGTAGAAACTCTTAAAAATGGTAAAAAGGTTTGAAGTGTGGAGCAGTCACAACGGCAGCCAACCTCAGCGGCGCCATCTTGAATAGCCGCCCCATCTTGAATAGCTTAGTTCAAAATGCTGCAGCCAGGGTCCTAACTAAAACTAAAATTTGACCATATCAGACCAATCTTATCAGCTCTGCACTAGTTACCGGTCAAGTTCTGAATTGATTATAAAATTCTTGCATATAAAGACCCTTGCAATCTTTAATATAGTCTGAAAACTTTTGGTAATTAATTCCTCAGCTTAGTTAAAGGCTGCAAATCCTGGGGTTCATGGACATAGGGAATTATGGTAAACTGGGATGTTGGTGCTGCCGTCTGACTCTTTCACATGATCACTCAGATTTGTGACAGTAGAGCGGATGATGCTCCCATGCTTATGTTACCTTCTGGTTCTCAACTTTTAGTTAGGCTGCTATACAGTGTATCTGGAAAGGATTCCCTTTTCCCACATTTTATGTTAGCCTTATTCCAAAATGGATTATATTTGTTTGTTTAAAATCATTTCAAATTTACCCTGACTTGTCCCCCAGGTGCTGTTGCAGAAAAACATCCCCACAGCATGATCCTGCCACCACCATGCTTCACTGTAGGAATGGTTTTATCTAGGAGATGAGCAGTGCTTGGTTTCCTTCTGATATGATGTTTAGCATTCAGTGCAATAAGTTCAATACTTATAATATTTATAAGTTCAATAATAGTTTATCATGATCTGAGGTATTTTGGTGCCAATCTCTAGCTGGGCTGTGATGTGCCTTCTGTCTTGCCACTCAACCTTACAGGCATGATTTGGCTCTTGGTCACCTCCATGATTAAGGCCCTTTTTGTTTTGTGCTCTGGGACCTTATATAAACAGGTGTGTGCCTTTCCAAATCATGTCCAATCAACCAAATGCACCTGATGCACCAGAGCTCAACTTTGACTGTCATGGCAAAGACTGAATACTTCTGTACGTTATATTTTTGTATTTTATTGGTAATACATTTGCAAAGATTTCAACTAAATCTGGACTAGTTTCCCACCCTGGTGAACAAAATGCCACCTGGAAGGCAGGCAGATGGGAAGGAAGGTCTAGATGTTTTTCAATATGCAGTGTTTAAACAGGGAGTTCACTGAAAGCTGTTTCTGTTGACGAAGCAAGAGTTTGAGGATGTGATTGTAAATGGCCATTATATAGAAATGTGTGCCTAGTCTCCTGGTGAGACTGTGCCTCATTAGCTTCTGAGGCAATGAGAGAGGTGTTTCAGAGGCGACTCTGCTCTGGTCCAAAAATAACACACACCATTTCCTGTCCATTAAACCATGATTTCACACCAATCTGAGCTTAACGGCACACACATACAATGTGTATCTCCTCTGACACACAAAGGCCCCAAATCCTTTGAGACACACAATACCAGTCCTACACACACACACACCCTCCCATTAAATGTCGATTTCACACCAATCTGAGCAGCGCCTGGGCTTGCTAGGAATTTTTTTTCTTTTTTTTTTGGTGTGTACACACACACACACACACACACACACACACACACACACAGACATGACACAGGTGTCTCAGGAAAACATACAGACAACTGCACTGACCTAGGTCTTATTTCCATTATATATATATATATATATTAAGAATAATGTCTCATATATGACTGGAAAGCAGAGTTGCAAGGTACAAATATGGCCTTTTTGGAAGAGTCATCAGAAAACCGCTCTTGCATCGCCACAAAATTCAGCATCTAAAGTTTGCAAAAGAAAATCCTGCCTGCTGCATTCTGGAGACAAGTCCAGTGGGCCGATGAAGTTCAAATAGAACTTTTTGGCTGCAAAGTGCAAATGCAAAACAGCCCAGGAATCTCACAGAACCAGAAGAGTTTTACAAGGAGGAATGGATAAAAATCCCTCAAATAAGAACTGAAAGCCTACAGAAGCTGAAACCCAAAATCTAAGGTGTCACATAGTTCTTATGAAAATATTCAAACTATAAATTTCATAAGAACTCCCTTTAAAACTCCTGCCAATTAGTATTTATTTTTATTATCTAATTTATACTTCTTGTTGAACATTTTGTTTAGTATTATTAGTGTTATCATGCTTTTATTATCATTATTTTACAGTAACTTCAAATCCCAGTCAAAAACATTTAATAGTAACACAATTATTATTAAAGTTTTAAAGTATTAAAACTATAAAATTATACTTCTTCCCATATGCTTTCTACTGTTAATGAATTTCATGCTCATACAGTTTTGTCTTTTCTTCTATCAGGACTCCTTTCCAAACTCTCATCAGCTATTTAACAGAGTGTCAGTAACACACTATTTGTAATGAAAGCATTTTGACAGTCACTGTAGGTTAGTGAAATGAGCCCAAAAAACATGCCTTTGGCTAACTTACGCCACATTAAATACTGCATTGCAAACTTATGATTGTTTAACCTGCATGAACTTTCATATTAATACTGAGCTTGTATATTTGCAATCTTGCATTCTCTAAGAACTCTAACTTGCCCACACACAGCCTGCTCACACTTTTGTTCTTTTTGTCCTTTATGTCTGTGCTACCCGGTGTCAACCAGAGGAGGATGGATTCCCCTTTTGAGCCTTGGTTCCTCCCAAGGTTTCTTCCTCCCAGTCTGAGGGAGTTTGTCCTTGCCATTGTGACCCAGTGGCTTGCTCAAAAGAGGCTTGGACCTGGATTTGGGTGTGTTGTGACAAAGCAAAACTGCAATATAAACTTATATAAACAGAATTTGATTGATTGAATGACCCTTTGAGTTTTCATTTGCGACTACATTTTCAAACCTAATTTGTGAGGAAAACCACTAACTTAGGAACCCTGCTACTTCTTTCCATGGTAATTCTACACCCTTGGTACCCTGGTACCCAGTAGTGTCTATTTTGGCAAGTATCGCAACTTGTAAACGTTGTTTGGTACCAAGACTTTTAGGGGCTGTCTTTCTTCATTGGTCCACAGGACGTTTCCAAAATGCAGGGATTTTGATTTTCATTTGCAAACTTCTGATGCTGAATTTTGTAGCAATGCTTGAGAGGTTTTCTGATGACTCTTCCAATAAGGCCATAGGTCAGGTGTCGCTGAACAGTAGAAAAATGTACCACAACTCGAGGTTTTTTTAGGTCTTCCAGACCTTATTTTGACCTCCACCTTTCTGTTGCCTGCCATTTCTTAATTGCATTTAGAACTGAGGAAATGGCAACCTGAAAAGGCTTTGGTATCTTCATCAATTCCTTCTCCTCCTTTGTGGGCCTCAACCATTTTCATTTTTAGAGTGCTACCCAGATGGACCCATTCAGGATCCATGTTTCCTCCAGCAGATCTGTATAACAGTCACTTCTGTTTAATGGATACAGCCTGGATACAGAACATATTCAGTTTGTGAAGTGAACAGCTTACTGGCTGAACCGTATTTCAGGTAGGTCTGTTCCAACCGTATCCCAGTGTGTGCCAAGTGAAGCCGGAGCTCCATTTTCTCCTTTTTCAATTGTGAGTTCTGATGATTCTGGGGAGTATAATGTTTTCTGTATGATTCTGTTCCTATTGCTGTTTTCCCCTCAAAGGCCACATAGCATGCTGCAATAGCTACCAGGTACACCTTTACTGTGGGAAATAACTTTCCTTCAGTCAGCTCTTGGAGAAAAGACAGGATAGTTACTACAGAACACTGAAACGGGAGTTTATCTGAACACTACTGTTCACACGTGCCATTTAAGGTACCCATAAAGGGACCAAGTAGACAGAGCCTTGAATCTCTGAATGGTTTGTAAACATTTTTGTGACAACCCTGTCACACTTAAATGAAACCACTCCCAGAGCCAGGCATTCTGTGTGTGGTAAATCTCCCCCTCACCTGCATCAGTAAGTCTCTGCGCAAGGGGGAAGGGGGGGGGGGTGCAAGTGTTGCTCCAGATCTGCATAACTTACTTGTCCTAGGGTTGGAGAGATTAATTCTATTGGTGGAAATTCATACAAAAGTGTCTGCGGCTACTTGTGTGTAACAGAATTGCCCCCTAGTGGAATGCTCTGGTCATGCAGTGGGTAGAACAGAGGGTACTGAGCATTCTCCCTTGATGCAAAAAAAGATTCACTGGCACTCTACTATAATGCTCTCAAATCATTTGGACCACAGCACTATTGACAGCCCATTCCCATAAAGAGGATTGTTCAATGAGAGCAGATCTATTCCCTGTTCAACACCCTCAGGGATAAAAAGTGAACATTGCTCCATAAAATAAGTCTGCGTGCCAGTGTGTGTAATGGGTGGGACCATAGTCCCCCTGTTGATTGACATATGCCACTACTGATGTATTATGTGTCCTCACATGAATGGCTCAGTGTTTCAGTGAAATGCCAGGATCTCCAAGCAATTTATGGGGGGGGGGTTGATAGGGACTCCACCTGCCATTCACTATCCTGCCCTTGTGAGTGCCCCCCTACTGGACAGTGATGCATCCTTGTATGACACTCATTGTGTGAGAAATTTTACAAGCTTCCATTGATACAGGGTTATCATCACCATCTGAGTTATTTTCACTCTCTAATGTACATGACACAAAGCATTTGACAAAAATGATGGGATGAGTGAGAGACCAAATGGGTAAACCGAGTACTCGTATGTTATCCCTGCAAAGGCAAATCTGAGATATTTCCTCTGCAGAGGGTATATACTGATGGGAAAATATGCATCTTTCAGGTCAATGGATGTAAACCAGTCACCTTCAGTCACCTTCAGCATTCTAAACTTGTACACACTGAAGTGTTTGTTCAGAGCACGTAAATCTAACATGGGCCACAGGGTTTGAGACCCCCATCTTTGGCACATGGAAGTACCAGGAATAGAAATCGGCCTGATTTAGTGCTGGTGGTACCACTCTTATAGTTCCCTCTTTCAGTAATAAGGAAATTTCCTCCTGAAGAATGAGTCCCCTTTGGCCCAGGATTGAACAATGTCTTTGAAAGGCGGAGGCTGAGTGACAAACTGCAGCCTGTAGCCACTCTGTACTGTTCTTAGAACCCACTGTAACAGGGCAGAACTATAAGTGTCACTTACTGCATGTGCACGAACTGACAGCACTGTGCTGGTACAGCTCAAATAAATCTGTCTCTGGTGCTGTGCGAGACAGGTGCCTCTCCAGTAGCTCTAGAGTTTTAGCTCTTTTAATCTCTTTTCTTCACTTTTCCACATGCTTTGCTCTTCTTAGGAAACATAGTGTGATGTAATACATATCCCATGGATATTTTCTACTCTAAAGATGCAACCAGGAGCCAGCTTTCTCTTGTATATGAGAAAGGAGCTGCTGGCCCTGAGAAAAAGGGACATGTCGAGATATGACCCCCGATCCCAGCAAAGCTGCAGAGGAGAGTGCGGGGTCTAGAGCTAAGCTAAAGGCTAAGCTAACGGACAACCAGCAGTGCTGCAAACTGTCCATTCCCTTTGTTATCATGGGACATGTGAACTCGCTGCCGAACAAGACTGATGAGCTGTCTGCCCTCACTGACCAGAGGATTTACTGGGAGAGCAGCTTGTTGATCTTTACAGAGACATGACTGAACCAGCTCAATGCCAACATGGACCTGTGGGGCTTCACTGCTGTCAGAGCCAACAGAGACACTTATTTCTGTGGGAAAAGCAAAGGTGGGGGGGCTGATCACTAATATGAACAGTTGCTGGTGTAACCTGGGCCATATCTCTGTAAAGATGATTGTATGATGTTTGGATTTGGAGCTGTTAGCAGTTAGCCTCTGGTCTTACTATGTACCCGGCGAGTTCAGTCATGTGATTGCCGTCTGCATCTACATCGCTCCAAGAGCAGACATAGCCACTGCATGTGGCCAGATACATTCTGTCACAGCAAAGCTGCAGACACAGCACCCTGGGGTGTTCATGATCATTTATAGGGACTTTAATCACACAACTTTGGACTCTACTTTGGCTGCTTTTCACCATTGTGTGGACTGTCCTACAAAAAACAATAAGACAATTAATCTGCTGTATGTTAATGTGAAAGAGGCAAACAGGCAAAACCCATTTGGGAAGTCAGAACACATCCTGGTCCATCTTCAGCCAAAGTACACTCCCATGGTTCAAAGGCAGCATGCACCCTCCAGATCCATCAGGAGGTGGTCTCCAGAAATGGCACCCTCAGGGACTGTTATCACACCACAGACTGGGATGTGCTGCTTTGCCCACACTGTGAGGACATTAAGGGGATGACACAATGTCTGACGGATTCTCTCAACTTCTGTGCAGATGCAGTCTCCCCCACCAAGAATGTACAATGTAACCCCAACAACAAGCCATGGATAACACAGAAAATCAAAGCTGTTCTCAACAGGAAGAAGGCCGCTTTCCGGAGCAGGGACAGGGAGGTGATGAAAGCAGCACAGTAGGAGGTGAAACACTGTGTGAGGGAAGTCAAAGACAGCTGCAGGAGGAAGGTCGAATGGAAGCTGGAGGAGAACAGCATGAGGGAGGTCTAGGAAGGTGTGAAAACTATCACAGGCCACAATACCAAGAAGAGAGTCGGTGGGGGGACAGTGGAGAAGACAAATGAAATAAATGACTTCTTCAACCGGTTCAACCAGCCCATGCCCCCCCCCCCCCCCCACCTCTCCCTCACTGCATCCATCTCTCCTTCTTCCCTCAACACACCCTCCACCAGCCACCACAGCAGCCTCCTTCTCTCCCCATCCACCACAACACAGACTCACTCTTTCTTCACTGTGGACCAAGTCAGAGGTCAAATGAAGAAGTTTCACCCCAGGAAGCCAGCAGGCCCTGACAACATATGTCCCTGACTGCTGAAGACCTGTGCTGCAGAACTGGGTGAGCCACTCCAGCACCTCTTCAATGCCAGCCTGCAGTTAGGGAGAGTGCCTACTCTCTGGAAGACATTATGCATTGTTCCAGTTCCCAAACAGAACCAGCCAAGTGATGATGGGTGGCACTCACTTCCCATCTGATGAAGACGCTGGAGCAGCTCTTCCTCTGTCTCCTCAGACCCCAGGTGCAACATTCCCATGATGGTCTGCAGTTTGCATACCAGGCAGGTGTTGGTGTGGAAGACGCCATCATCTGCCTGCTACACTGAGCCCACTCACACCTAAATAAGGGGAATGGCACAGTGAGGATCCTGTTTGTAGACTTCTCAATTGCTTTCAAAACCATTCAGCCCCTTATGCTGCAGAAAAAACTAAATGGGATGCGAGTGGACCCCTGCCTGGTCACCTGGATCTCCAGCTACCTCACGGACAGGCTGCATTATATCAGGCTGAAGGAAATCATGTCTGACACTGTAATCAGCAGCACCGGATCACCCCAGGGCACGGTGCTGGTCCCTCTTCTCTTCATCGTGTACACAGCAGTCTTCTACTATAAGTCAGAGCTGTGTCACATCCAGAAATTTGCTTATGATACAGCCATAATTGGGTGTATCAGGGATGACAGAGAGGAGGAGTTTCGGGAACCCTCCCAAGGGTAACTAGCACATACGCATAGTAACAACTCAGAAGCACATGGGGGAAAGACGAGATGGGAAGATAGAATTAGATATAAAACAATTATGATAGAATAGACAGGACTGACACATAACAGTAGAACCCCCACAATGAGCAACTCTGGGGTGCATAAACCAACACTTCCCGAAACTGGTGAAGGAGAGGGACCAGAAAGAGAATGGTAACTTACAGGACATATGGGACTAAACACAGACAGGAGACAGGTACTTAGAATAAGCAGGAGATAAGACTGTGTGTGACAGGAGATACACAAGATGACACTAGAGACTGGACCTAGGGAATGGAAGACACAACAGTGGATCGGAGATTAGGAGACACTGCACATATGAGACTGAACAAGGTATTTAACTGGAGACACACAAGACAAAACAGGAGCCTGAACTAGGGGAACAGGAGACCGGAGGTGGGGCACTTGGGGAACATGAGACAGGATAGGAGATACAAAAGATGCTATAGCCCTTGGAGCTCAGATGGCTGGCACTGACAGGGATGCTGGGGCATGGGTACTGGGCTGGACAGTGCTGCCTACATAGTTAGGAACTGCCACACATCTGCCATGTCTTTCAACCTAGACCCCCCATTCACTGCCTCCCAGCATGCCTCACCTCTCCCCATACTGGGCTTGATGTTCACAATGCCAACCCTTATTGCCACTCCAACATTTCCCCTGTCCATCTGTGTGGGGGAGACCTGACCATGCCGTATATTGTGCTTCCTCTTGCCACAGGTCTTGATTGTACACTCTTTCTCCTGCAAACCCATACCAAAGGGTTTGTGATGGATCACTAACTGGCTCCCCACAAAGCCTAAGAACCCCACTACTTCCATAGTAGGTTAGTCCTTCTGTAACAATTTGTGCCTGCACAGAGCAGATGAAGACAGACAAGGGAGTCAGAAGTACTTGCAGGGGTTTCTAATTTAATAATAAACAGACAGGATTCCAAAACAAACAGAGGGAAACACACCAACATAAACAAAACACAGTAACCAGCACAAATGCATAGTAACAATCAAGGACTAACAAAGGCTGACTGAAAAGGGGGAAAGACAAAACAAAAACAAGATGGGAAGACAGAAGGTAGACAGGATACATGACAAACAAAAATTGTTGCAAAATACAATAAAGTTGAGTGTCTTCAGAAGCAATGCTATGCAAAAGATGTTCCAAAACACAAAATGCATGAAATACATAAACCAGTGTGCTTGGGATGCCCCCTCACCTGAGGACTATCCCTGTAGTGATATGGACTCTTGAGTCTGACATGGTGAATGGGAGCTCTGGGCTGAATGATATGGCAGATGTCTGGCAGTTCCTGAGCTATGTGCGAAGGACTGTTCAGTCCAGCCCCCAGCCAGCTCCCCAAACCCCGTGGGCTGCAGCAGGGAGCAATGTTGAGCCTGTGCTGCTTTTGGCTTGTGCACTGCGACTGCTCCCATTGAAGTGACAGTTTTAGCAATGGGTGTTGCTAGGAGACTGGGTGCTGCCTCTGGAAAGGTGGAGGCGTCAAGGAGGTGGAGTCAAGCACCCCTGTTTGTGTCAAGGAGGTGGAGTCAAGCACCCCCTTTGCATTGAGTAGGCCGAGTCAAGCTTCCCAGTTCCAGTCGGGGAGGGAGAGTCTAGCACCTCTGTTTCCGCCTCTACAACTGTGCCCAGTCTGGCTCCAAGGACAATTGGGATTTTTGCCAGATCTGAGCCCATACCACTGTCTCAGTTTAGTCCTGTATTCATGCCTGTACCCATGTCCACACCCATGTCTCAGTTTAGTTCTGTTTTTGAACCCATATCTATTCCCATTTAGTTCCTGTGTCTGTTCCTGTTCCCATTCCTGTGTCTTGTTTTGTCATCCCAGTTCCTGTCACCGTCTTTATATCTGTCCCTGTCAGTGTTTTTGTCCCTGTTCCTGTGCCCACTCTCTCATCAAGAATCCAGTCTCCAGCCCAGTCTTTGGTTCTGTCACCTGTGTCTTCTGTAAAGCCCCAAGTTCCCCTGACCCAGTCATCCTCCCTGTCTCCAGTCTCATCTTTGTCTCCTGTCATGTTTGATGTTCACCAAATGCCCCACTTCCAGCCATCTGTCCAGTCTCCAGTTCCATCTTTCTTGATTTCTGTCCAGTCATGTGTCCCCCAGGCATCTGTCCAGTCCCCATTCAAGTCTGTTTCTCCTGTCATATCAGTTCCCCAAGTTAAATTTCCTGTCTCATCTTGTGTGTCTTCAGTCTGGTACTCAGTCCTGTCTTTCTTGTTAAATATATCTTCTGTCTTGTCACCAGTTTTGTCCCCTCAGTCCAAGTTCTGAATGGTCCCTGTCAGTATATAGTCCTGTCTGTCTGTCTTGTCTGATTGATTTTCAGGTCTCTCCTTCATCGACTCTGGGGAGTCTTGTTTTATGTGCCCTGGAGTTGTGTGTCGGGAGGGGGGGCTACTGTAATGTCTGTCTCTTGTCAGTCCTATCTCTACTGTCAGTTTCCCCCATGTGCTCCTTAGCACATGATTTGTGTTTTTGTCCTAGTCTCCTCCCTTGTTCCACCCATTACCACCTGTGTCTAATCTGTTTACCTGCCCCCTCGTTAGTTTGTCACAGCTGTTTCTTTTGTCATTTAGTACTTAAGACCTGTTGTCCCTTCTTGTCTTGGCCAGTCGATTGTTGTCTCCATTATGTTCTGTAATTCTTTGTTAGTTTCCATGTATCTGTGTTCCTATGTTATACTATATTAGTCTCTGTTTTACATTGTTAGTCTGTTAGTTTCAGTCAGTCTTATCCGTATGTTTGGTTTGTTTTGTGCTTCATGTAGTTAATTAAATCTACAAGACAGAAATGCAGAAGGTCAGATGGTTGTACATTTTGCAAAGAGAATGGAAATGGCTGTGGTAAACACATATTTTCAGAAAAGTAAAGAACACAGGGTGACATACAAGAGTGGAGGGAGGTGCTCACAGGTAGATAATATCCTTAGCAGGAGATGTCACCTAAAAGAGATTGGAGATCGTAAAATGGTGCCAGGGGAAAGTGTAGCAAAGAAGCATAGAGTGGTTCTCTGTAAAATGAGGTTAGAAACAAAGAAGAGGAAGAGAGTGAAGACAGATCCAAAGATTAGATGGTGGAAGCTGAAGGAGGAGGATGGTTGCAGGCAGTTCAGGGAAAAATTGCAACGGGCCCTTGGGGGCAGTGAGGAGCTACCTAAGGACTGGGAAAGTACAGCTAAGCTGGTGAGAGAAACTGGCAAGAATGTGTTGGGTGTTTCACCTGGTCAGAGGAAAGTAGACAAGGAAGGAGTAGGCAGGAGTACTGTGAGGTTAGTCACATAGCAAAAAGAATGGTGGCAATGGCAAAGGCTCAGGCCTGTGATGAGTTGTATGAGGCTGGACAGTAAAGAAGGAGTAAAGGACTTGTATTGTTTAGCTGAACAGAGAGATAGAGCTGGAAAGGATGTACAGCAGGATAGGCTGATAAAGGATAGAGAGGGAATATACTAGTGAGTGAACAGAGAGTGTTGAGTAGATGGAAGGAATACTTTGAAGAGCTAATGAATGAGGAAAATGAGAGGGAGAGGAGGACAACAACAGGGGGAGAGATAGTGGATCAGGGAGTGTAGAGAATTAGTAAGGTGGAAGTGAGGGAACCTTAAAAAGGATGAAAAGAGGTGCAGGAACTACATATGTATAAAGCTGAATGAAGGTATGGGAAAGAGTTGTTGAAGCAAGGCTAAGGCGAGAGGTTCAGATCAGTCAGCAGCAGTTTGGTTTCATGCCCAGAAAGAGTACCACAGATGCAATTTTTGCATTGAGAGTGTTGGTAGAGAAGTACAGAAAAGGTCAGAAGGAGCTACATTGTGTCTTTGTGGATGTAGAGAAGGCACATGATAGGGTGCCAAAAGAGGAACTGTGGTATTGTATGAGGATGTCAGGTGTGGCTGAAAGGTATGTGAGGGTGGTGCAGGACACATATGAGAATAGTGAGACAGTGGTGAGGTGTGCAGTTAGAGAGACAAATGGTTTCAATGTGAAGGTGGGGTTACATCAGGGATCAGCTATGAGGCCCTTCTTGTTTGCTATGGTGATGGACAGGTTGACAGATGAGGTCAGACAGGAGGCTCTATGGACCATGATGTTTGCAGATGATATTATAATCTGTGGTGGGAGTAGAGAGGAGGTGCAAGAGAACCTGGAGAGATGGAGGTTTGCACTGGAGAGGAGAGGAATGAAGGTCAATAGAGACAAGACGGAATACAAGTGTGTGAATGAGAGGGAAGCAGGTAGAAAGGTGAAGATGCAAGGAGTAGAGGTTGTACAGGTGGATGACTTCAAATATCTTGGGTCAACCATCCAGAGCAATGGACAGTGCAGAACAGAGGTGAAGGATGCAGACAGGATGGAGTGGGTGGAGATGGGTGTCAGGGCTGATGTGAGACAGAAGGATAGCAGCAAGAGTGAAAGGGAAGGTTTACAGTAGTGAGACCTGCTATGATGTATGGTTTGGAGACTGTGGCTCTGTCTAAAAGACAGGAGGCTAAGCTGGAGGTGACGGAGATGCTGAGACTTTCATTGGGAGTGACAAAGATGGACAAGATTAGGAGTGAGCAGATCAGAGGGGCAATGAATGTGGAGCAGTTGGGAAGTAAAGCCAGAGAGGCCAGGTTGAGATGGTTTGGACATGTGTTGAGGAGGAATAGTGGATATATTAGACAAAGGATGGTGGAGATGGAGCTGCTGGGCAGAAGGAGAAGAGGAATACCTCAAAGAAGGTTTATGGATGTAGTGAAGGTGGACATGGAGATGGTTGGTGTAACAGTGGAGGAGGCAGGGGATAGGACAAGATGGAGGCAGATGATCCGCTGTGGCGACCCCTAAAGGGAGCAGCTGAAAGAAGATTTATTTTCATCCAATGTATTAAATACATGTCATGCACACTAAGTGTTTTCCTGCTTCCATAAAAGCTGAAATATTACTTACTGATTTTTTATATGAATGTATCTGTTATCATTTGAATTTGTGAAATGTGAAAATTGTTACTTGTTTAGAATTATCATTAAGTGTAAGTAAACAATTGAGCATCAATCTCAATTTTTGTCTGCTTAATTAAATGTAGACTTAAATAAACTTATTCAGATTGCTGTTTTTGAGTGAAACACAACATTCCAGAGTAACTTACCAAGTCATTGTTGTTCACAACGGTTGTGAATGGAATCAGATGTTGGTTCCATTCCGTCTAACAGAAATTTAGTACCAAATGATTATGAGTTTTAATATTTTTGAGGATTGTTCTTTATGAATGGGGTACACAAATTATATTATGACACAAAACCCCAGATTTATCACTGTTAAGATAATGATTATATTGATAATATAACAGTAAACTAATAAAATGCCCATGTGTTGTATACATGGTGATGCCTGGTTCCATTCATAACCACTATAAGAGATTTGAATGTTCCAGGAAGAGGCCTTTCAACTGCTGTAATATGCATAAATGTGATTTGTATTTAGTTTTTTTGTATGATTTAAAGTGTTGTCAAACAGCTTATATTTTACATTAAACAATAATCAATATTCTATAGTGGCTGTAACTAGTTTAAAGTTCAGTATCAGGTGAGCCGGTGCCCAGCCGGCAACTCTGAGCGCAAGGGCGGGAAACAACCCTAGACAGGGCGCTAATCCATCGTAGGGCACACACATGCACACACTAAGGGCCACTTTAGAGTCACCAATTCACCTATCATGCATGTCTTTGGACTGTGGGGGAAACCGGAGTACCCGGAGGAAACCCACGCGAACACGGGGAGAACATGCAAACTCCACACAGAAACTTCCCAGGTCACCCCACCTGGGGATCGAACCCAGGTCCTTCTTGCTGTGAGGCAACAGCGCTATCCACTGCGCCACCGTGCCGCCTTTTATATATATATATATTTATATTATATATATAATACATGTCTTCCTAAGATGTGTATAAGAGACAGATATATATATATATATATATATATATATATATATATATATATATATATATATATATATAAAACAGGTGTTTTACTCACACAACTCTCTCTCTCTCTCTCTCTCTCTCTCTCTCTCTGCCTCTTTCTCTCTCTGTGTGTGTGTGTGTGTGTGTGTGTGTGTTTCCTGAAGCCGTGTGTGCAGATTAAGAGATTTATAAATAGAGAGAAAGCTTTGCTTAGAGACACAAATCTCAGAGCCATGCAGGGATTATTGCATCCCTTTGGGATTTTAACCCAAAACCCAATCTGACTGATGTGCACAAACACACACATACACACATGCATGCCTCTAGCCACACAAGCTTGTCTCTTCACACTCAAAATAATTTTCAGTTCATCTACACATATGCTGAAATCTCAAGCTCATCTCAGGCAAAAAAAACAAAAACAAAACAAAACAAAAAAAACAACACATGTTCAACATGTACATGCTCAAAATAGTGGCTTGTTCTCTGGACGTCATTCTAAATCTTTATCTATCTCTCCATATTTGCATCTATCACCTTATTTATCAGTTAATCTTTTTTTTTTATCTTAGCATCAACATAGACCAAACAAATCACACACCACAAGAGATAGACGAATAAACTACTCAAGCTGAAATTTTATCATTTACAGAGCATCCACAAAGTATTCACTGTTATGTTATTGTTATGTTAGCCTTATTCCAAAATGGCTGTTGTCCTGTTGGATCACTCAAATACCTATGCAACTAATAATTACTTAGTTTAGCTGGGCAGCCAGCTCTATGAAGAGTCCTGGTGGTTACAAACTTCTTCAATTTATGGATGATGGAGGCCACTGTGCTCATTGAGACCTTTAATGCAGCAAAAACTTTTCTGTACCCTTCCCCTTATCTGTGTCTTAATTCAATCTGGGGGTCTACAGACATGATCACTGGAAATAAGATGCATCTGAGCTCAAATTTGAGTGTCATTGCAAATGCTGTGAATACTTATGTACATGGTATATTTTTGTTTTAATTTGTAATAAATTTGCTAAATTGTCAAACTTTCCTCACTTTGTCATCATGGGGTATTGTGTGTAGAATTTAATACATTTTGGAATAAGACTGTAACAAAATGTGCAAAAGTTTTTTTGGTGCTCAAGATCAAGTTAAGTAAAAATCTTTTTCTGTTTATTTAATATCAACCTGTTGAAATGGAATGAAAATAAACTAGCAACTTATGTTTTGTAATAGAATGTTTAGCTTTGATCTAAGACTCATTAACAAACCTTCTCAAGTGCCACAATCATTGATAATAATTTTAATAATGTGCATGGCCCAGCAACAAGTGGTTTATTCTTAAGTGAGTTTATTGATAATCTTCCTATATTTGTGATTCTGCATAGATTAAAGGTTAAATCTTCTGTTGGTGTAAGTGATGTGTATGTTACAGATTCTATTCAGTCTTATGATTTATTTCTGTTCATGTTTTTAGAGCTATACAACAAACACTGCCCTATTAGTGTCTTGTCTGCCCTTTGTCAGTCCTGTTCACCTCTGTCTTCCTGTTGTGGTCTAGTTGTCTATCCCCATGTGCTCGTAAGCACATGGGTTGTTTGTTTTGATCATGTCTCCTCCCCCCATTCCCATCTGTAATTGGTCCAAAACCTTTTCTACTTTATATGAATAATATAATAATTATAATATATGAAATAATAATATAACTGAACTAATAAAGTTAGTTATTTTTGTGGCTGATACAAATATGTACTGAATTTTTGTCATCTGTTGAAAGGGAATTAGAAATCCTTAAAACTTGATAAGATTTGATAAGATAGAACTTTATTGATCCATTTGGGAGGGGTTTATAATATGTGATTGTAAATTGTAAGAGTGTCTGAAATAAAACAACTATAAAATTTAAACTAACATGGTAACAACAGATATATAAATAAACAATTAGATATATAAAAGGAAAAATTGCAAAATCAATAGCAAGTCCAGAAATATATGAAAGTTTAAGTCTTTTACAAATAATTTATTATTCACCCATACCTTCTTATATATCATTCTGTGTGGGAGTGTGGGGTTCGACATATAAAACAACAGTACATGCTATAGTTCTTCAACAAAAATGAACCATACGTATTATTAATAAGGCTTGTTACTCTTTATGAAATCTCATGTTATGAAATTAAATGATTTGGTTTACTATAAAATAATATAAATAATGTATAGAACTTTGTTTTTAAACATTTAACTTAGAGTCCAAAAATGATTTGCAAGATGTTTTTGAATTTGCTGTACAAAGAGTTAGAAAAAGAGACTAAAAGGACATTTATATCTGTTGTTGGAGTTTTTGGAGCAGCATTTTTCCATTTTTTCTTACAGATCACAATTTTTAGAGTACATTAAATTAAACTGCATTAATATACTATATATATATATATATATATATATATATATATATATATATATATATTAGACATTTAAAAACAGTAGACAGGGATACAATGAAGCTGAAACTGTTCAAAAACTGTTCAAAATTAGTTCATGTTTCTTAGGGTGTTTTCACACCTGTTCTTTGTTTGCTTCAGTCTGAGTCAACTAATAATTTTGTTATGTCATTACTTTTCTACCTTGAAGGCTGCAGGATGAAAATGTGAAAATACCTGCGAAACAGCAGTGACCCTGTACGCCACAGCTATGTACATCAGTATTTCTCAACCCTGCTCTGTCATGCACATTTTAGTTCTTTTCTTGATTTAAAATGACCATTTCAACTTAATGATCTGTTATTTAGCTTATGATTAATTGGATCTGGTGTGCTGGCAGCATAAAGCAAAGTCTGCTTTAAAATTGGATAAAGTAATCCCTCACAGAGGATATTCATTTTTTTCAGTTATGTCTAACTATCATAACTAACTATTGATATACATAGCAGGATAGCAAGCTAATTAGTAATGAACTGAATTTTATATTTCATAAGAATTAATTACAATAGTTTTGTTATTATAGTAATTGTAAGTCTGGGAAGATCTGGTTTGTTGCAAATATTCAGGAGCCATTTTCTTCATACTACCCTGCTTCTTGCTTTGATTTCAAGCCATCCAATCTGAAATTGCCATCTGTCATTATGGGAAATGTGAGATCGCTTTCCAACAAGATGGATGAGCTAACAGCGCTATTGAGGCATCAGAGGGAATTCCAGAAGTGTAGCATCTTGGGGTTTACAGAGTCATGGTTAATCACGCTAACTCCAGACATGCTCATATCTTTGGAAGGCTTTCACCCCATTTGGGCAGACAGGACTGCAAAAAGTGGGAGGCATACTGGCAGTATTTGTGAATGATAGATGGTGTAATTCTGGACACATATCTGTTAAAGAACAAATCTGTTGTAGGAATATTGAACTGTTAGCCATTAGCATGAGATTACACTACCTCCTGAGGGAAGTATCACGTTATTGCAATAGCTGTGTATGTTCCCATCTGCCAACACTGACGAGGCTTGTGACGTCACAAACTCAGCACCCTCTTCCTTATTTCTGAAGATTTTAATCATGCTTCTCCACCTTCACGGGTTTTATACTATATTGTATGTGCCATATTTTATCTATTATCTGTTTCTTGTACTGAGTGGCTTGATGCTGCAGCATTGTAATTTTCCCCATTGTGGGACTAATAAAGATGTATCCCTTATCCTTAGTCCTTATGGTCCTTATGGTCCTTATGGTCTCTGCAACCTGGAACAAGGAGGCCTCCATTACTCATGGCAAGAGAAATCAACTAGAGCAATGCATTCAGGCTTTCCCCCCAAATTATGGTTTATGGTGGGGTTAAGGGTGGTTACACAGTGCAGGGTTCTGCTTTGTGTGACATTATGGACTTCCTCATGCATGCTCCCATTGATCCCACTACTCGTGATCCAGTACTAGTGTACACTTATGTATCCTGTACACTTATGCTCCTGTGTTGTTGACAGTCTCAGCCACCTTTACTCCAGTGCCTGTGGCAGTGCCAGCTGTCAGTGGTCCAGTGTCTGCGGCTCCTGCCACCCCTGCTTGTTGACAGCTTTATCAGCCACCAGTACTCTAAGATCTGTGTTGCCAGACACAGCTCCAATGTCCATGGGTCCAGGCACATCTGCTCCAGTGTCTGTGGTGCCAGAAGCAGCTCCAGTGTCCACAGCATTCCCAGCCACCCCTGCTCCAGTGTCTGTGTGCCTGCCACCACCCCTGCTCCAATGTGCATGGCTCCTGCTGTCACCCCATCTCCAGCATGCGTGCAGCTTTGCCAGCTTAGGCCCTTACGGCAAAACTCAAATTCTCATATGAGACTACACATCACTGTCAAAGCAGAAGACAAAATGAATGCAAATCAGGTAAGGTACAGTGTCATCTGTGACAGTATATATTTTTATTGATTTGCTCTGGTCCTAAACTGGATTCCTCTGCCTGTATTTTTTCTGTCTTTTTAGAATACTCTTCTGCATGGCTGTGGAAAGTTTACAAACCTCAGCCTTATGTCAGAATGCTCCTCCTTTCAGGATTAGACTGATGCAGACTCTTTGAGGAAGGATTCATCATTCAGAAGATCCTGCTCTCACTGATTTGCAGTGATGAAGTGTGATGGCCAGATCCAGCTGGGGTAAAAACATGATGCTAAAGGATTTTATTCATATTTTCATTTTGGTCTCCAAATATTTTGGCTGTGTTAATGGACTATATTCTATTTGGAAAATATTTTAAAATATGCAGCTTTTGGAACAACAATTGAATGGACATTTTCATCATTGTGCAGTACTGGTGTTAATGTTCTTCACTGGTGTGACTGGTTTTGTGTGTTTTCTTTGGTTATTTATGTGATTTGGTTATTATGTGTATTTTTTTGATGATTCAGCTGTGGTTAGGTGCATCAGGGATGGACAAGAAAGTGAATACAGAGACCTAGTGGCCAGCTTTGTAGAGTGGTGTGGTGTCCAAGACCAAGGAGATGGTGGTGGACTTCAGAAGGAAGAAAACCACTACCAAACCTCTTAGCATGGTCAGCATATTTGGGTGTCCTGTTTCACAGCAAATTGGACTGGAGGGCCAACACTGATGCTCTGAAAAAGAAGGGGATGAGCAGACTTTACTTTCTGAGGAAGGCCATCTTCTACCAGTCTGTTGTTGTGGGTGTTGTCTTCTTCACAGCCATCTGCTGGGGATGCTGAATCAGGGGTGGAGATACAGAACACAACAAACTGATCAAGAAGGGTAGCTCTGTTCTTGGATGCTCACTGGCTCGTTTCTTGGATGCTCACAGGAGATCGACTACCAAAACATGCTGGACATTATAACTCCTTCTATCCAATTATTGCACTGACACTTTATCTACATTTTATCTACACTAAGCTTAACTATAAAACCTAAACCTTACCCTTCCTCTAACCTAGCCTTTAAAATAAACCTAAATCTACACCTAATCCTTAACTTAAACATAAAACCTAAACCTAACCCTTACTCTAACCTTAACTAACCCCTTCTCTAACCATAACCTTAACCATTAAACTTTGATTACATTCTCATCTGGTTTGTGTTTATTTGGTAAAACCTCTCCACCAGTGTATAGGAGCTAATTGTGAATCATAAGTTATATACAGAATAGAGTGTGAAAATCATGTAGATAGTACAAAATTTATGGGGTGCACTGTATTCTTATGAATTTTTGGAGACTTTATTTGGTGACTGGGTCCAGGTGGGATTGCTTTAAAATCCCTTCAGGACTACATTTTTGACTACTCAAGTTTGAGTTCAGGATCTTTCTCATCTGTGGCATAATTGGTCCTTTTTGTGGTGTTTTTGGTGTTTTGGATTGGTTACATTCTTTTTTGTCCTGAAATATTTTTGACTCACACTTTTATAATTATTTGTATAATCTGGTCTGGTCTGGTGGAGAGTAGCTCTATGGCCTGCAGGTCTGTGTGTCTGCCAGGCCGACAGACCCTCATTTAGTTGAGCAGATAACATTTAGCCAATTATGCTAATACCCCTCATCAGTTCAACTTGCCCTGCAGGAAATCCAAGCAAAGCAAAGCAAGCTATGCTACCAAAAGCCTCCCCATTGTGGTAGCACTGGCAACAACAACATTACTCATTCTTACAGACATGGCTAGTTTTATGCTAGTTAATGTTGTGCTGTGGTCACTAATGATGTGCTAATTCAGCATGTCTGGGTGGCATGACTGTTGACTTTAGTTAATATTTATTTAAAGGTGAAATGATTATAAGAGCTTTACCAGCTGTAATTTGTCAATTACAAATATATTAGAAATATATATTTGTATTTGTCTGCTGGCATGCTTAATAACAGCCTGACAAGCTTGTTTGAGCACAGAAGACCTAAAACCCAGAAAACTTAAACAAAACCAACAGCCATTTTCTCACCCACACTAGAACTTTTAATCCCAAATCCCAGAGCAGACAGGTTTTTACTTGTCTGGCAACAGAATGATCTCAGAACCAAATTAATTTCCAGTTCTTTAGGGATTATGGTGTCCTTTCCCCCCCTCATTATTGTCTATTCTTAGTATGGACAAATGAACAAACATTCTCTGATGAGCTGGTTCTATGAAATTTCTCCTATCAGTTCAATTTTTATTGAGAATGTTTCATCTGGGGCTACTAATGTCCAATCTTGTTTGCTCTTATATTCATATTTGTCACATTTGGTAGCAGGAGGTAGTAGATGTAATAGCAGGGAAAGGGACTTTATTTACAAAACAGACACAATGCAAAAGAACAAGACAACTATGAACCAAAATACAAGCAAACAGACTGGAGACTAAACAAAACAACTAGAAATCAGAGTACCCATGTGACAGAGACAAACACACAAGGACTGTGAAACAAAGGGCTACTTGGACACAGACTAGGCATAATTAGAAATCATAAGAGGGCAGGGCTACAAAGGAGGCACAGGTGAGAACACTGATGATGAGGTGGGAGGGGCAAAGAAAAGAGTCAGCTGAAACAACAGCTGAACTGCACATGGCATAATAAAACAAGACAGGGTCAGTTTGTTTATATAGGGCGTTTTGTAATCAGCAATTTAAAGTACTTTACATAATTAAAAGCAACATTAAAATCAAACAACAAAAGATATTTGTACATAGAATAGCCACCTTAAGTCATACTGGGATGTGAATAGTTTTAAATGGAGAAGGGAGGTAATGTAATTGTTATTAGTGACTCAGTGATCTTAGTTCTGTTCAAATTTGAACTAATTATAGTGCGTTTACCTACAATACAGCAAAGTTGTCAAAATAAGGAGCTTTTCACAGGTTTTCTATGGAGTGAGGATATATTCCCGCATTCCTAGAGTTTCATTGTTGGCACTCAGAGCCAAAAGTACTGTTGTACTGTAGATGGACATTGTCAAATGTTGAGACAGTAATGTATAATTTCAAGAGCCACTACAATCCTTTTCAGTTATACTGAGGTACTTTATCCTACATGAATTACAGACATGCTGTAATCATACACAACTAAAATATAATATTCAGTAATGTGTGATTCTCAAATCTCAAAAATAAAATGCCCTGGCATTAATAACAAACCATTTCACTATGCTGTGAATTTCACAATGTTCCTCATAATGTTTTTTCATTAATGAATACAATTATCAGAGACTGCTAACATGTGGATGTACTCTTAATAACTTCAGCCTCTTTGCTAGCTCCTTCTTCAGAATAGGTTTATTCAGCTGTGTGACAGTGTTTCTAAGCATTTAATCTGTCACTTTAAATATTTGGAAGTTGTTCCTCCATGGCTTTCACTCTCATAACTGTGTGTGTGTGTGTGTGCAGCGCACTATGCAGTGCACAGGAGTAAATTTGACTGGCATAGAATCAGATATTTCCCAATCATTGCTGATTATGCTAAAAATCAGATTTCAGTGACTGGCTGGTCTTTTGATGCATGTTTTACATAAAGCCACTATATGAGCAGCTCAGCTGACTCAATGAATGGACTTCTTGAGAAGCATCAGGGTGAGAAAAATGATTAAATCCATTAGTGCAATATTCTGTATTTATGTATGCCATTTTAAAGGTGGGACTCAACCAAATAAATTCAAAATAGATGCCCATTAATAAAGTTTTAAGCTAATGTACTGACAGAGACCGAGAATGTGCTATATCTGCTATTTAATTCAATACTCAAAATTAAAAAGCAATCATTTATTACTTACACAAACATTAGTGGATCTTCTGTTTGTTCTTTTGTTTTGTGTTTTGTTTGTAAGTTTTTTAGTAGAATGAGTTACTCTAATGAATTTTCTTTTTTGGATGGACAAAGCATCATCAGGTTTAAACAATTTCTGCTTTCTGTCACCAGTATATGTAACATTACTAACAAAAATATATTTTAGATACTTATTTTTGAAGAAATTGTTGGATAGACAGCAATTGTATGTGCACATATTTAGAAATGTGTCTCCTATAATAACAAACAAACAAAACTTATTTCATTAGAAAATAACACGTAATTTAAATATGGGTAAGCAGACTTTTGCATATATTTGTAGCTGCCATGATAAACACAACAGATTTCCAAAGTCATTGTCAAACAAGGTGATAATGGTGGGGTGTGTCTCAGAGTAAAATGTAATGAGAGTCACTGTCACTCACTGACTATTTAGTAATGCCAGTTATGGCATAAATGTATTATAGAAGATAAAAGTGAAATTAACTGTAGCTCTAAATACTTCATTGCTGTCTGAGGGAACAGAATAGGATACAGGAACATCCTCTGACAGATCATTTGGCAGTATATCTCTGTAATGTGTGTTGCAGATGCTTTTGGCCACAGCTGCATGGAGTGGAACAGTGGAGTTATAGGTCAGAGATAAGCCTCAGGCCTATTAGCACTGAATGTTAATATACTCCAACACCAGAGCAAACTCTGCTGGTAATGTTTCTGCTAACAACTAAATGTACCCCTGATTTACTGAAGCACAATATGATGTTGTTATGATATGAATAGGTCTAATTAATATATGCACTGAAGATTTTCCTCATCCTCTTTTCGAGGTTGTGTGTGTGTGTGTGTGTGTGTGTGTGTGTGTGTGTGTGTGTTCCCTGTGTTTTGTTGGTTACTTTGCTTGCATGATGAAAGAGCTAATGGCTTGTGTTTAAGAGCTGAAAAATCCAAAGGGACTGAAGATAAAAAGCTAAAGCTTGTTGCTTCTTCTCTTGCTCTTCTTAAGCTGCTCCACTGAGACCCATTTAAGTGTGTATGTACATGCCTAAAGTGCAGAATTATAGGTCTCTGATGTTTACAGTAGGGATTAGTTGGACACAGTGCTACAAGTGTGCTATAATGCAAATCAACACCCAACTTATGAGCGTATACTAGAAGACTAGAGCTCGGAGCGAACCCAACAAACTCTCTGCTTTACAAAGTTTGTCTGGTAATGTCTGGTAGGGAACTGGCTCTCGTTTCCTGGTCCAAAACATGCTCAAACTTCAAGTGCCAAGTCATTAAACCAGGGCTCAAAGAAATCCAGGGATAATAGCAAATGGAACCAACACTGATTCAAAAACTGATCCAGCTGATGTCAGCTCGGTGTGTGAGGACTGAAGAAACATAGCCTACATGATCTGGTTCTATGAGGTAGCCTCTTGTAGTAACTGCATTAAACCAGTAATTCTGTAGGACACTGGCATTAGATGTGCTCCAGAGGTGGGTCTTTATCTATTAGTAATCACTTACATAAAAAAATGATCTTTTAAATAAATTATGCATGTACTATATCTGCTGAAGTGATACAACTCTGTGCTCTAGAAAGCACTCCTTATGATATAGAAATGGAATATATTCCATCTCTCAAGTCCAGAGTAAATGGCAGCAACCTCTTTGCAGATCATTGCTGTTGTACAAAGGAGCATGGCTAGTTCTAGCCTAGTATCAAATTTGAAATAGCAGCCCACCCCATGCAGCACTCACCCCCACCAGCACATTAATCCCACATTTCATATATGAAAGGCAAACCCACTAGAACACTGTCTGTAGTATCAGCCAGTACTAGATTCACACTTCCACACTGAATGTAATACACAGAGCTGATGTCGGTTTTTTGAATGTCTGATACTTCACCATTCTGCCACCCATACAGATGTTATAGCAACTGCTGCACTAGTAAAATGCATCTATACACAATACAATCTGGACTGTACCACTTGAGGTGGGGGCACTGGTTTAAACCCAGGGTCTAAATGTAGGGTTTAAACCATATAATACAAATATTACAACTTGTCTGTGTGTTTTTGTGTTCTTATACTATGTGAGTTTATAATGCAAAGAATTAGGCCAAAAACATATCTGGCACAACAGGAATTCTTCTGTTCTTGTTAGCCATATTACCCAGCATTATTCATTAAGATAATTGTTTAATTTTTAATTGTGATGATTGGGAGAATATTAGCAAATCTCCCCAGGTTAAATATAGTTTTAATTCAGCAGGAAGAAAACACTTTGGATTACAGCCCACAAATGACTAAGTATGGAGTAAGTACCTCTTAGTGAGGGTAAGTACAGAGTAAGCATGTAATAGTAGAAGTACAGGTGACTGAGCTTTACTCTAGTCTTTGTACTAAATTACTATTCAAATTAAAGTCTGCAGTGCATGTCATGGAAAGTCATGGAAAAATCTGGGACACCCCATTAAATACTCAGTCATTTAGTACTATTAAGTAATATAGACATATCACTATTGGATCTTCTTTCAAAAATATATATTGACATATGTTATTGTATCACCTTTGTAGAAAAACTATGAAAATTAGAACTTATCGTGTACTTAAAAAACAGATGTAAAAGATGTTAATTCCTACTGAAAAAAGGCCAGTTTCTGACATAGACTGGGAGACAGTTTTCATTCCATGCAGAATTCTTTCAGCTGTGTGTTGTTTGAATTAATTCATGCACCACAGCCAATTTTAAATCACCCCACAGCATCTCAGTACGATTAACATCCCGGCTTTGACTGGGCCATTCCATAACTCTTCATTTCTTTCTTTTCAGCCATTGTTTGGGGGATTTACTGGAATGTTTTGAGTCATTGTTATGATGCTTGGTCCACACCTGCTTCACCTTCAGTCTCATGTTTTCACCCAACCATCCTCTGATAAAGTGAAGAATTCTTAGTGGATTCTAAGAAACCATTTTGACCTCCCTCCTTCACAGTGGGTATGAAGTTCTCTTACTCAAATGCTGAGTTTGCTTTGTGCTATATATATATATATATATATACACATACACACACTTAACCAAAGGGCTACTTATACACTGACAGGGACTAGTGACACCTGGAGAAGGTAACAAGAGGGCAGGGCTACAAAGGAGGCACAGGAGGAAGACACTAATTACAGGGTGGAGCTAGGGCACAGACAAGACTGGAAACACAACAGAACCATGTACTGGAAAAGCACATGGCAAACCAAAACAAGACAAATCAAGCACAGACAAGGAACAAAAATGGAAACATGATCAGACAGAAGTGTGACCCCTGTGAGAAGATTTCATCAATAGTCATCTACATTTTTCAGCTATCCATGGGAGCACAGCACCTGCATGAAGCTCTGCTCATTGGATGTGTGCTGTAAGTATTATAAAGGGATCTATAAATATCTGTATATGTACAGTGAATTCAAAATGGTAGTTTTGTAATTAATTTATAAACATATTTGTAAATTACCCAGTAATAATCAGTTATTTCTACTGTAATACTCTAATCTATAATTATGTTTAAAAGTACAATGGATTGGGAATTATAGTTACATGTCTCGTGTATATGCTTTACTTTAAGTTCTTATTTTTTCTTTTCATATGCCACACTTAACAGGTATATACACTGTACTTACTCAGTAATTTAGGATAGAACTTAGGATAGAACTTTATTGATCCCTTGGGAGGGTTCCCTCAGGGAAATTAAGGTTTTGTAATCTAAAGCATTACCAAATATTGCAAAATTATATTTGTTTAGTATGGTGATGATGACCCTGGAGTAGTTCAAATCAAATATTTGTATAGTGCTTTTCACAACTAGAGATAGAGGTTTAAATGCTGAGCTGTAAATGTAAAAAACATCCAGACTACACGTAAAACTACATTCATGACCTACATGATGCTTGAAAGTTTGTGAACCTTTTAGGATTTTGTATATTTCTGCATAATCCCTTTTAATCCCAAATTATTTTCTAATCATAAAGATTCACATACTTTTATCACTCACAGATATGTAATATTAGATAATTTTCTCAATAATATCACTTTCTTTCTATCTCTGTCTAACAAAGACACAGGGAAGTGTCTTTGCTGGCACTCCCCTGATTTGAACATCATAGAAATGTGATATATTTGTATGTGTGAGAGTGAAGGAAATCATTAATAATTAATTATTAATCATTATTATTGCTCTTTCTATTATCTCTCATCATTTTATCCCCCCTCTCTCATAAGCAGCTAGACTTCTCATCCCACTCACGCCTCAATATTTTGTGTGTGTGTGTGTGTGTGTGTGCGTGTGTGTGTGTGTGTGAGAGAGAGAGAGCGAGAGAGAGAGAGAGAGTGTCATGGAATCCACAGTCTACCTCAGCACATGAGCTGTAATAGGAAGGGTGTGGGGATCTTCCTGTCTCTCTGTTTCTATGGAAACACCACCCCCATGTACCAACCAGGAGGAGGGACAGAGGTTCCAAAATGCAAGCTGTCATGTGTGTTTGGCTTCATATTTGTCTGTGGATGTTTGTGCATGTGTATGAATGTGTGTGTGTGTGTGTGTGTGTGTGTGTGTCTGTTTGTCTGTCTATCTTACACTGTGGATGTGTGAATGTGTGTCTCCTTGTGTGTGTTGTTACAATCCACATGTAATGCAAGGAGACTGGTGCGTGTTAAGCTGTCTGTTCTCATTCTTTTGCAGCCCCTCTCAGTGCTGATACAAACATTCACACACACACAGGCACGCACGTACACACACACACAAACACACACACACACACACACAACCTCACACACACACACACACACACACACACACACACACACACACACACACACACACACACACACACACACATACTGCACTGCGGAACTCTTATTTTCTCAGACATTTTGAAGTGATCACCTGACTGACTACTATTCTTGGAGCTTTGCTGCTCAGTGGAGACTTTTCCTGAGAAGAAATGCTAGAGATGAAAAGAGAAACCCTACAGATGTATGTGTGTGTGTGTGTGTGTGTGTGTGTGTGTGTGTGTGTGTGAGAGAGAGAGAGAGAGAGAGAGAGAGAGAGAGAGAGAGAGAGAACTGGGGAGCAGGTGAGACAGATCAATAAAGAGCTAATCTGTGAAAACATGTTAGTGTAGACACAGGGGATCTCTCTCTCTCTCTCTCTCTCTCTCTCTCTATTTCACTTTCTGTCTGTCTATCTATCCATCCATCTATCCATCCATCTATTCATCTGTCTAATAAAAGCATTGAGGTACTTTAGGTTTTGCTGAGAACAGTCCCTGTAGAGAAAATAGAATTGAAATCTCTGGAGCAGATGGGTTCACATGAACAGTTCTCTTATTATGAAGCCTTGAAGTGGTGATGAACTGAAAGGCTCAAGCTGTGTTCAAACACATTTCTGCTACAAACAGAAAATAGGCCAAAATAGTAGCTAGATAATAATATCTTGTCCATTATTATCTTGGAAAGAAAA
Source organism: Acestrorhynchus altus (assembly GCA_034509495.1). Classification (NCBI taxonomy): domain Eukaryota; kingdom Metazoa; phylum Chordata; class Actinopteri; order Characiformes; family Acestrorhynchidae; genus Acestrorhynchus; species Acestrorhynchus altus. The sequence goes on from CM067503.1 coordinate 26,825,370, forward strand.
GACCACTTCATTTGTTTTTGCTGTATGACATTATCATATTTTAAGATCAGATTTTATATCCTGATGTATCAAACAAATTAACTTCTGAAATGGTCTTTTTTGTATGAATTTCTCTTCAGACAATGTTGGCCCCAAATACACTTTTTCAGTACAGGCTGGAAAGTCTAGACATACCTTTTGCCTACTCTACATTTTATTACATCACAATTTTATTCTAAAATAGATTGAGTTCATTTTTATCACAATACTCTTCAGATAATCACCAATAATTGTAATGTGAAAGGTTTTTTAACCATTTTATTTTACTGAGAAATATAGGTTGTTGTATTGTAGTGAGTTTAGCTATAGTTGCATGGTGATCCACGTGGCACATATCACTTCTTTTTCCAGTTTAACTCATCCTTCTTGGTGGGAATGTGGGTTTTACCCCAGAATGGGTGGAAAGTTAAACTCCCTATTCTCCATCATGACCAGATTCTGGACTAAAATCAGCATTAACACCACTAACCTCATTTTGCTGAAAGCTGGTGGAATTATACACTGTTCTTTTTCTGGAGTCCAGAACAGTGCTGTTATCTATGTTTTTATCTTAGCGAAAACAAGCTAAACCATAGAAAAAGTAAACTGGTTGGTTTGTCTGCAAGTGCTGTGTCACAATGGGGTTTCTGATTTCTGTGGAAACTATGGACACAATTCAAACTTATTTCAAGTAATGCAATACACTCCACACCTTGGCAATCTGGTCCTGGTGCTGAAAAACATACTACAGCAATCGTTCTATACCCATCTCCAGATCTATGCATTGAAACATCCTGTTTCTGAGTTCTGGCAGTGGTAAATTTTATGGATGTGCAGCTAGAAAAAAAATTGGGGGTGCCTATGGAGCCTTTGGTCCCACCAGTGCCCGTGGCGGCTACTGACGGGTTTCCCCTCAGGTCCAGGGCAGTCCAGAACCAGCCCATGGTTGTGAGGATAGGTCAGCACACAGAACGCCTCCCATTCCTCTTAACACCAGTGCCCAACCTACCCATAATTTTGGGGTTCCCTTGGTTGGTGCGACACAATCTATAAATCAACTGGCTCTCCCGGTCCATATCGGACTGTGGGCCCCACTGCTGGGGCTCTTGCCTTTACCCTGAGCATTTTGGGGTCTTCGATTCTCCAGACAGTGAGCCACTCGATCTGCAAAAAGTGCCCACACAGTACCATGACCTAGGGGTGTTTTTTTTTTTCAAAAAAAAAAAATGGAGGTGCTTCCACCACATTGGTCATGGGACTGTGCCATTAACATTTTACTGGGCACCACCCCTCCTAGAGGTCACCTCTTCTGGCCATGGAAAAATATATCCAGGAGGCATAAGCATTAGGGTTCATCCAGCCCTCGTCATCTTCTGGAGGGTCAGGATTCTTTTTTTACTCATGTATTGATTATCGGGACTAAATAAAATCACTGTCAAAGACCGATATCCGTTGCCCCTCATGACCACTGCATTCGAAGCACTACAGCAGGCCTCCTGGTTCACCAAGTTTGACCTCCATAGCGCTTATAACTTGGTTAAGATCAGACCAGCGGATGAGTGGAAGACAGCGTTCATCAACCCTACAGGGCATTATGAATACTTGGTCATGCCCTTTGGCCTGACTAATGCCCCCACGGTCTTCCTGTGCCTCAAACATGAGTTACTCCACGAGGTCCTCAGCATCTACACATTTGTTTATCTGGATGATATCCTCATTTTTAGTAAAACCAAGGAGGATCACATCCAGCATGTTCAGCGGATCCTGCAACTCCTCTTGGAGAAACACCAATTAGAAAAATTAGAAAAATCTGACTTTCATGTCCCCTCTGTCCATTTCCTGGGGTTTGTGGTCTCCGAGGGGCAATTGACTATGGATCCATTGAAGCATAAGGCGGTTGCCAAGTGAAATTGTCCAACATTTCTCTGGCTGGTCCAGCGCTTCCTGGGTTTCGCCAACATCTACCATTGGTTCATAAAGAATTTTGGGTTGATAGCGGCTCCTCTCATCCCTTTCGTTGGACTGACAAAGCCCAGGAAGCCTTCTTGGAACTTAAACATCAAATAACATCGGCGCCCATCCTCCACCTACCTGATCCCGACCTACCTTTCATGGTTGAGGTTGATGCCTCTGAAGTGGGTATTGAGGTGGTGCTCTCCCAGCGGTCTGACATGACTGGAAAGTTGCAACCCTTTGCCTACTTCTCTCACCAATAAACCCCCGCAAACTTCTGGCTGTCAAGATGGCCCTGGAAAAGTGGCGTCATTGCCTGGAGGGCGCCAAACACCCATTCTTGGTCTGCACAGACCATAAAAATTTGGCCTATATTCAGGGAGCGAAAAGGCTGAATTCAAAACAAGCATGCTGCTCACTGTTCTTCAGCCGTTTCAACCTCTTATACCGTCCAAGTACCAAGAACACCAAGCCTGATGCTCTCTCCCGTTTCCATTGTTCCCCCCAGGTGCATAGTCGCTCCATTGTGCTGGGAGATTGAAGGTACAGTCAAATGGGCCTTGGAAACGGAGCCTGACCCACGGGGGGGGGGGTCCAGCTGACTGTCTCTTTTTTCCGGCCACAGTGCGCAAGTAGGTGATGCAATGGGGGCATACCTGTCCCCTCTTTGGACATCCCGGGGCCACCAGAACTCTGGAATTCATTCAGTGGAGATTCTAACATGGACAAAGAGGTTCACCTCTTTGTTTCCACTTGTGACATCTGTGCCCAGAACAAGGGCTCCTGTGCCAAACCCACAGGTGTGTTGCTCCTTTTGCCGGTTCCACACCGTCCTTGGTCCCATCTATCCCTGGACTTCATTACGGGGTTACCTAAGTCCAGGGGTTTAACAGTCATAATGGTGGTGGTGGACCAGTTCTCTAAGGCAGCATGCTTCATCGGGTTGCCTAAACTCCATTTAGTCAGGGAAACTGCACAGCTCCTCCTACAGCAGGTGGTCCACCAAACCACTTCCCGAAAACAGGTGGCAGACTAAAGGAGGCACCTGGGGGCCTGCTTCTGTCCTGGGAAATGGATATTGCTGAGTGTGTAGGACCTGCCCCTCAGGGTCAGTAATAAGAAGTTGACTTCACGATATGTGGTCCTTTTAAAATCACCAAGCACCTCTCTTTATAAACCCTACCACTCATAAGCCACTTTCAGTTAAGTTATACAGTGGTATAAGTGCTGCCCTACACCTGAGTGGCCTTGGGTCAAGCCCTGCTTGGAGCGGGTCTACTTTAATGGCATTTGAGTCCATAAATAAATACTTAATTTATGGTCACAACCCGGGTGGGTTTTCCAAACTACTTTCCACCTGGGTTGCGACCCCGTAACAAAAATTAAATACTTTAATAATTGAAAATAATAGTTTCATATTGGTGGGCATTTCAAGGTCAAATTTTGTCACATACACACTTATACAAGTACAACATGCAGTGAAATGCTTATTATGACTGTAAGCAGCCACGGTGGCAGCACCATCTTATATAAAGAAACAAAAGCAGTATACATGAGGTACGATGGAAGAAAAAAACATACACCCAGACCATGTTCCAAGAGCAGCATAACTTAGGTACATTAAAAAACACCCGAGCATTAAAAAAAAAAGTACATATAAATCAACATAGACTAGGTACTAAGGACATGATTTGGGAAGGGGGAGGAAAAGGTACTGAAGACAGCTTTTAGCAGCCAGCCAGAGTTTACAATCAACAAGAAGTAGGGGAAAGGGGGGGGGGGGGGGGCTTCTCAGAGCATCGTCCTCCGGGGGAGATTTACAGCATCTGACAAGGCCAGGCTTATACACATCTCCAGGTCCACTGTGGTTTCCTAAATGGTCCATACTCTGTTGCAAAGCTGTCAGTTTCTCTGTGGTGTTCTCCAAGGTGTGATGTAAATTTGCAGCCAACAGCAGTCCCAACAGCAGCAACAGCCTTACTCATGTTCTCAATCATCACAGGCAGCTTAAAGGGGCTTTTGACAGCTGCCCACACATCTCTAACCGATATGTCAGTGCAATGCTTAGTTCAATCAGCAAAGTACTTGCAATCATAAATCCAATCATGAAGATATTCTCAACATCCTCGACTGACAGCGCCGCCAGGCACACAACTTTCCACCTCTCCCAGGAGTCCATCATGTATCCAGCCACAAATGTCCCGTCAGGACAATTAGGTTCCCCGGCTTCTCGTCAAGAAGATGGTGTCAATTGCGTTGAGACACCAGTTGATCAAATCCATACTTTAGTTTTGAAGAACAGCATTGTGCGAGCGCCTTTGCCCGAGAGCCAGAGTGTTCATTTACCGCTAATTCCTACTAGTCTTGTTGAGGTGTATAATAGGCATTCTATTCTTCTCCTTAGTGTGCATGCAGGGAACCATACAGACTGTCACAGGGCTTCCAGTTGTGTTTTTCACTTTTCCTTTGAACTTTTATTTATCTTTCTGACTTTCAGTCTCCCTGTTCGGTGAGGAGATGGTCTGAGGAGACATGTTTTGAGGCTACAGACTGGCCAACAGTCATTGACAGGCTCACATAAAGCATCACGCACTAAATACATTTTTTTCTGTGGACTCCACTGTCCCAACCAAGACTGTGAAGTGCTATCCAAACAACTAGCTGTGGGTAACAAAGGACATTAAAGCTCTCCTTAATAATAAGAGGAGGACATTCAGAGCTGGAGACAAGGAGACAAGGAGGAGGTAATAATGTTCTACAAGGAGTTGAAGACAACTGTCAGGGAGGCTAAGGACAAATATAGAAGGAAGCCATCACCTAACTAACTGAGTGAGAGAGAAATATGGGGTACAACTCATCAAACTAATTTTGACAAATCCAACTTGTCATGAAACCACCCCCCCCCCCCCCTTAGTCCCTCCCACCAACTAATCAACATTGAGTATTTTATCAGAAGTCAAGTCCTACTGTTCCTGAATTCCCTCCATAAAACATATGTTGATGGTTTTGACAGGTTACAACAGGTGTTTCTCATTAAAATTAACAACTAGGGTCAAAAGGTTATAACTTTCCAAACTGGGTGTTCCCACCCAAACCTCAGCAAACAGGTGGTTTTCATTAAAATAATAAGAAGGGTTTAAAGTATTAAACTTTCCCAAAGAATGTTCCCGCCAAAACATGAACAAACAACAGCTGGTAATCATTAAAATTAATGACTGGGGTTTTAAAGTATTAAACTTCACCACAGGTGGTTTACACCAGAATGACTGACAGATTTGAAGGGTCTTTTATATAGTAAACTTTTGCACATAGGCAGCAATTTAAATTTTCCTGCCAGAATGCAACAGCCATTCAGGCGGTTGTTTTTATTCAAAATGAGTGATGAGGTTCTAGTGGACCAATCACAATGTGCTATATCATATTAGTATGGCCCTTTATAGAATGTGTATTCTATATGTGTATAAGGAGGCTAGAAGAGAAGAAGTTTCAGAGTGATGGAGAACATAACTAATGCACCAAATAAAATCAGTTTACTCTGGATGAAGGAGAATAGTTTCAGAAGACATTGTTCAGTTTTTAATGCCTGTTGAGTGTGATCTAGAAATGTGTGTTTGATGAGTGTGATTTGTTTTATCTAGAGATATGTAATTTAATGTGAAATCCTTTACAGCCAGGCAAGTTTTTATTGTCTGTCCAGTATTGAGGTGTACATGTTTGTATGTGTGAAATATTTTCACTCTCTCTCTGTCTCTCTCTCTCTCTCTTTCTCTCTCTCTCTCTCTCACTCACTCACTCACTCACACACACACACACACACACACACACACACACACACACACACACACAAACAAACAAACATATGTGCACACACGGTTTAAAAACTCTTTTAATTTTAACTGTTTTAATTAGAACCTTTTTCATTCCCTGGTATAGTGAAGCCCGTGAAAGATTGAGACATACACACACACACACACACACACACACACACACACACACACACACACACACACACACACATGAATCATGTACACTTTGTTTTCTGTTAATACAGTTATGTATACACAAAATACATTTACAATTTCTGTACATTGGGTTACTGGCCCTGTCAAAAATAAAACTCTACAGTGAAGTCCAGAACATAATTATCAGATAATGAAGAACTGAAATGAAATTTCTTGGCAAATATCAAAAATCTGGAATATTGGGTTTAAAGTTACAAATGAAACCAGAAAGCACAAATAAAACAACTAACCTTTTTTATATATAAAATATTACCTGTAATGTAATGTTTTAGATTTTTGTATAGACACAATACTGTTAAAACAAAGCAACTTTCAATACATTAATCATTAAAAAAGATGTTAATAAATTTGTATATTAAAGTAATTGTGATAAGTAATAATGCTCTATATATAAATAAATAAATATATATAGCACTGACCAAGTCATATTACATTACAGTTCATTATACATCAGACTCATAAAACTCACCAAACCCTGTTAATCTATAGCATCAAATCAAATAACCAGTTTAATAATAGGAAAGAAAAGGAAAATTTTGGGCTCAAAGAAAAAAAACCCACAAAACAAGTGTGAATTGTTCATCATAACGATGTTATGGGAGGGAGATAAATGTGTAGTGAGACTCTTTGTTTACTTTATTATAATAATTTTAATAATATAATATGAACACTGGTCTGGTTTAACCTTCATGATGAATAACTGCAGGAAGTTGAGAAGTAATGAATGAGGAGTATCTTGTTTTGTGAGGGTACACCAGAATAAGGCAGTAGATTGTGCCCATTAGCATCTCAAAACCATGAGGCATATCTATGATTTGATGAAGAACAAATGTCTCCTCTTCAACTACTGCCACACTGAAGGTTTTAAGAGGAAACACATCATGAAGGATTCACTCATATCCAATTAAAAGTCCAATATGCATTCCCTTCATTTAAAACAAATGGAGATATTGAGTCATAATACCTCTGTAACTCTGTTTACATCTGGTGAAGATACATAAACTCCATTTCCAAAAACACTGGAATACTGTGCAAAATATACATAAAGATATTATGCAATGATGTGCAAATCATTTAAACCACAAATCTATCTGAAAATAATACACACTTCAATTGATGAAACTGGGAATTATTATTTTTAGTCATATGTCCATTTAAAATGTTATACAAGCATGTTAAAAACAAGTTGAAACATGGCAATAATAGTCAAGTGAACCTGTGTAATGCTAAAAATTGTTTATTTGGGGTGAGAAAGATGATTAGGTCTAAATAAAGACTTTAAGAATTAAAGAGGGGAAGGATTTCAACACTGTGAAACACTGGATAGACAAATAGTGCAACAATTTAAGAATAACCTTCCCCAACATGAAAGCACATGTGTATTTCATCATCTATAGTGCATAGTATTATTAAAAGATGGTAAACATATAATTATTGTAAATTATTTTACGCTTACAGATAACTGGAAATTCACCAATGGGTTGATCTGTTAAGATCTAATGAAGTTTTTATTTACAGAACTTAATATAATTCTTCTCAAAGAACATACTATTGATTGTTACAAAGTACACTTAATTCATCACTTTTAAATCCTCACTTTTAAATACCACCAGATATTCATGCTCATGACAATTGGTTTCTATCAATATACTTCTGATTTTGTAGAACACTTTAAGACTGTTGTTGTAAACAACACCTCTGGGTACTGGAAAGTGAATGAAACCAGACAAAAACTGTCTCAGAAGGATTCCATGTTAAGTTAAACATCACTTGAAAAGATGGATCACATTTCTATAACTGAGATGGGCAATTTAAACCAAACAATATCTGGAACTATTTCATTCTCCTTTATCCAGAGTTAACTGATTTTGTTTGGTGCATCACGAATGTTCATCACTCTGTAACTTCATAGTTTCTCTCAGCATCTCTCTAAACCCTTAAATACACATTCTTTGAATAATGATCCGTACTAATATGACATAGCATGTTCTGATTGGTCTGCTGGAACCTCATCATTCATTTTGAAATAAAAAAAGAAAAGAAATAAAAACTGCCTAATTGGCTGTTGCATTCTGGCAGGAAAACTGAACTTGGTCACTTTGTGCTAATATTTACTATATACAATACAGGTCAAAGCTGTCAATCATTCTGCTATAAACCACCTGTGGTTTGTTCGTGTTTTGGCGGGAACATCGGGAGGGAAAGTTTAAAACTTTAAATCCTGGAAATTTTTTTTAATGAAAACCACTTGTTGTTTGTTCACGGTTTTGTAGGAACACCCCATGGGAAAGTTATAACCATATGACCCCAGTCATTAATTTGAATGAAAAACACCTATCAAAACAGTCAATCAAAATGATGAATGCCAACATCTGTTTTAGGGAGGGGTTATAGGGAAGGACTTCTGGAAGAGTAGGGTACAACTTCTGGTAAAATACTCAGTGCTGATCAAATGATGGGAGGGACTAAGGTGGCATTGTTAGAAGATGTGGCATGCTCTGATTGGTCCGTTGGACCGGACAAAATCAGTTTGAAGACCTGTACCCCCTATTTCTTTCTCATTAACATATACATTTGCGACATTTAGCAGACGCCCTTATCCAGAGCGACTTACAAAAGTGCTTTGCTGTTCACTTAGAATATCCTTAGCTATTAGACAAGGCCAGCCAGTAGGGAGTTGCAGTAGTCTAGTCTTGAAATGACAAGAGACTGAACAAGCACCTGAGTGGCCTCTCTAGACAGAAAAGGTCCAATTCTTCTGATGTTGTAAAGGAGAAATCTGCAAGACCGAGTCAGGTTTGCAACATGAGCTGAGAATGAGAACTGGTCATCCACTACTACACCAAGGCTCCGTGCTTCAGTAGATGGAGTGACCAGTGAGTTCTCAAGGGAAATGTTAAGGTCAGGGTGAGGACCAGTGCTTCCAGGAATGAATAGCAGTTCGGTCTTCCTGGTGTTGAGTTTGAGGTGATAGGCTGCCATCCATGATGAGACATCAGAGAGGCAAGCTGAGATCCGGGATGAGACCTGGGTGTCAGAGGGTGGAAAAGAGAGGATGAGTTGAGTATCATCAGCATAGCAGTGGTAAGTAAAACCATGAGAAGATATTATTTTACCAAGAGAAGTAGTGTAGAGAGAAAAGAGAAGAGGACCAGGGACTGACCCTTGAGGAACACCAGTGGAGAGTCTGTGTGGAGCTGATGTGGCTCCCTGCCATGTGACCTGGTAAGAATGCTCTTCCAGGTATGATGCAAACCATTGCAATGCAATGCAAGTCTATGCTGGACTCCTTTAGTGCATTCAACAACATTTGGCCTCCTCTGCTGTGTGACAAGTTGACAGAGATTCAAGTAGACAGCCCCCTTGTGTCCTGGGTTGTTGACTACCTCACTGGCAGACCAGAGTATGTATGCCTGCAGAACTGTGTGTCAGATAGAGTGCTTAGCAACACTGGGATCCCACGGGGAACTGTCCTCTGACCACAGACTTCAGCAACTGCACAGAGACTTGCCATCTTCAGATGTTTTCTGATGACTCTGCAATTGTTGGATGTATCAGCAGGGGTGATAACAAATACAGGGAACTGGTGGTGGACCTGAGGATGGACCAGGCATCAGTGGAGTCAGTGTGGACACTGTGGAAGACCACAAATATCTAGGAGTACATATTGAACAATGGCGGAAGTTGGCAGCGCGAGCAGTCGCAGTGGCCACTCGGGGAACAAAACATGGTGCTACTTTTGTTTGTTTCCGTTAGAAAACCTGACCTGAACTCGCAACATGCAAGAGTTCACTACCAGAGCTACCAGCTCCCTCACATACGACTGGCAGACCCTCCTAAACCTACAAAATCCGGTAAAAAATCCACTTTCCAATAGTCTACGAGCAGAGCTGCATGCGGTAGACCTGCTAAGATCCGCGGTGTTTCCTGAGCCGGCTGGCCAGAAGAAGGCTCCCCGCAAGCAGTGCGCGAGGAGCCGGAAGCACGGTAAGAGAGCCGGAGTCCGCAATAAGCTAGTGGCTAACAGCAGCCGACCGGCCATACCATCAGTTCTGCTCTCCAATGTCTGCTCCCTGGAGAACAAACTGGACCACTTAAGAATTCAGCAGACAACCCAGTGCGAGTTCAGAGACTGCTGTGTGTTCGTTTACATGGAAACGTGGTTAACAATCTCTATCCCGGACTCTGCCATTCAGCTGGATGGCCAGGTCTCCTTCCATGCGGACCACGACGCGGACCTATCCGGTAAGACCCGTGGAGGGGGCCTGTGTGTCTACATCAACACTGAATGGTGTAACGCTAAGCTGGTCTCCAGCTACTGCTCGCCACTGGTGGAGTTTACTGTTATTAGAGCCAGACCTTTCCATCTCCCCAGGGAACTGAACACTGTTTACATAGTAGCAGTGTACGTAGCACCTAGTGCTAACACTGTGAACTACACAGTTCTGTCAGCAAACTCCAGAACTCACACCCTGATGGACTGATCATTATTGCTGGAGACTTCAACCACAGTAACCTGAAGTCGCTGCTGCCCAGCTTTCATCAGTATGTGGATTTTCCAACCCGTGGGGCTAACGTACTGGATTTTGTTTACACAAACATCCCTGGTGCGTACAGAGCAGAGCCCCGACCCCACTATGGCTACTCGGACCACATATCTGTTATACTCATCCCTGCATACAGACCTGTCATCAGACATGCCAAATCAGTAAAAAGCATGTGACAACTTGGCCTCCAGGAGCCATCTCTGCTCTTCAGGACTATTTTGAGCACACTGACTGGGACATGTTCAGAGAAGCCGCTACATCTGATGACTCCATCAACCTGGAGGAGTACACAGAATCAGTGACTGGCTACATTAGCAAGTGCATTGATGATGTTACTGTCTCCAAAACCATCACAACACACCCCAACCAGAAGCCGTGGATGACTGCAGAGGTGCGTGTGCTGCTGAGAAACTGGGACAAGGCCTTCAAGTCAGGGGACAAGGCAGGCCTCAGAACAGCTAGAGCCAAGCTCTCCCGGCCTCATTGACTACCGTCCCATTGCACTTACTCCCATCATCATGAAGTGCTTTGAGAGGCTGGTTATGAGGCACATCAAAAACCAGCTCCCCTCCTTACTGGACCCACTGCAGTTTGCGTATCGTCCGAACTGATCAACAAACGATGCCATCTCAACTGCACTCCACCTGGCTCTCACCCACATGGACAACAAAGGCTGCTACGTCTAAATGCTTTTCATCGACTTCAGTTCAACATTCAACACCATCATCCCTCAGCATCTGATTGAAAACCTGAGCCTGCTGGGCCTGAACTCCTCCCTCTGCAACTGGGTCCTGGATTTCCTGACTGAGAGACCTCAATCAGTCAGGATTGGAAACAACACCTCCAGCACCACCATACTGAGCACTGGTGACCCCCAGGGCTGTGTGCTCAGTCCACTGCTCTTCCCCCTGCTGACTTATGACTGTACTGCAAAGCACAGCTCAAAATACTACAACAAGTTTGCTGATGACACATCAGCGTTGTTGGCCTCATCAGCAAGAACGATGAGTCAGCATACAGAGAGGAGGTGCAGTGGCTAACGGACTGGTGCAGAACCAACAACCTATCACTAAACGTTGACAAAAAGAAAGAGATGGTTGTTGACTTCAGGAGAACACTAGGTAACCACCACCTGCTAAACATCAACGGCTCTGCAGTGGAGATTGTGAGAAACACAAAGTTCCTCTGTGTTCACATAGCAGAGAACCTCACCTGGTCCCACAACACCAGCTCCATAACAAAGAAAGCCCAGCAGCACCTCTACTTCCTGCGGAGACTGAGGAGAGCACACTGTCCACCACCCATCCTCACCATGTTCTACAGAGGGACTATAGAGAGCCTCTTGACCACCTGCATTACTGTCTGGTTTGGGAACTGCACCATCACAGATCGCAATAGCGGATAGTGAGGACAGCCGAGAAGATCATTGGAGTTCCTCTCCCTTCCATCAGCGACATCTACACTTCTCGCTGCATCTGCAAAGCCACCAGCATTGTGGAAAACCCAACTAACCCCTCACACAGTCTCTTTGTTCTGATGCCATCTGGCAGAAGATACCGGAGCATCAGAGCCTCTACCACCAGACTCTGCAACAGCTTCATCCACCAGGCAGTCAGACTCCTCAACACACAGAGACTGACCTGAATCCAGGTATTTATTGTAGTGTTTGCACTTTATGTTGTCCTATTGTTTTGCTGCTCCATGTCGCACCTTGGTTCCGGAGGAACACAATTTTGTTACACTGTGTACCTGTACTCAGATGTAATGACAATAAAAAGCCTTGACTTGACTTGACAATAAACGGGACTTTGCTAAGAACAATAATGCCCTTTACAGGAAAGACCATCACGATCTTTTATTAGTCTGTGGTGGTGGTTGCTTTCCTCTATGCTTTTGCATGCTGGGGCAGCAGGCTGAGGGCATTAGACACCAACAGACTCAAACCATTGGACATTATGGACAATGGCTCCTACCAACTCTACCAAACAGTGACGACGAGCACAATTAACATGAGAACATTTAGTGCAAGACCAAAATGCACTACAGAGTGTCACAGGAGGTAATTCTCTATAACTCTATAACTCTTCCCTTAATGAGTGAACACTATGAACCTCTATGGTTCATTTGTGGAACTTAATTTATTTATGTTTGCAATAACAGGTGCAATATTTTGAACTGTTATATTGCAATTGGGTACAGTGGCCTTAGGCTCATATACAACTGTTACAGAGTGTTTTGTGCTATCTGTAATACTTTGCTATGTATGATATACAAGCTGAGTGTGCGCAAATGAACAACGTTATTAAAAATTGGTACACCTTTAAGGAGTACAATTTTTGGATGTGTGTTTAATTTCCAAGAATTATCAAAAAAAATCCACCTCTGTTTCCATTTTAGAACTGGGTAGGGCGACCTGTGAAATTTCTGGGAAGTTTGCATGTTCTCCCAGTGTTTGCGTGGATTTCCTCCGGGTACTCTGGTTTCCCCCAGAATCCAAAAATATGTGCGGTAGGTGGATTGGTGACTCTAAAGTGGCCCTATTCAGGAATAAGCAGTATACAAAATGGATGGATGGATGGATGAATATCACAACAATTCATTTAGTTTTTTTTTTTTTATTATTATATTCAATGCAAACACATATTAAATAATATAATAATGAGTAACAAAGTCACTCTGAGGCCAGTTGAAGTTCCAAATTCATGACAGCATTTAATGAATAAAATACTGCAGACAACCCCCCCCCCACACACACACACACACAAAAATGTAAGTGTACCAGTACATAAGTATTGACAGCTTTTGCTCAATAATGTTTTGAAACACATCTGGCAGCAATTACAGCCTCACATCTTTTTGAGTACGATGCTACAATCTTTTCACACCTGTTTTTGGAAAGTTTCTCCCATTCTTCTTTAAAGAATCTCTCAAGCTTCATCAGATTAGATGGGGAGTGTCAGTGCACAGCCATTTTTAGATCTCATTTACATTTACATTTGCGGCATTTAGCAGATGCCCTTACCCAGAGAGAAGATCCTGTTGAAACAAATGTCTTTATGGAGTTAAATACTCCTGAAACAGATGAGTCTTCAGTCTGCGTTTGAAGACAGTGAGGGACTCTGTTCGGACTCCCAGGGGAAGTTCGTTCCACCATTTTGGTGCCAGAACAGAAAAGAGTCTGGATGCATATCTTCAGAGATGTTCAATCAGGTTCAAGTCTGGGCATAGTTGTCCCAACGCCACTCCTTTATTTTCTTGGCTGTATGCTTAGGGCCATTGTCCTGTTGGAAGGTCCATTCTGAGGTCAAGAGTGATCTGGAGAAGGTTATGATGTATATCATCATGTATATCGCTGCAGTCATCTACAGGGGTTGGACAATGAAACTGAAACACCTGTCATTTTAGTGCTAAATTGGACCAGCCTGGTGGACAATCTTCATTAATTGCACATTGCACCAGTAAGAGCAGCGTGTGAAGATTCAATTAGCAGGGTAAGAGCACAGTTTTGCTCAAAATATTGCAATGCACACAACATTATGTGTGACATACCAGAGTTCAAAAGAGGACAAATTGTTGGTGCACATCTTGCTGGTGCATCTGTGACAAAGACAGCAAGTCTTTGTGATGTATCAAGAGCCACAGTATCCAGGGTAATGTCATCATACCACCAAGAAGGACAAACCACATCCAACAGGATTAACTGTGGATGCAAGAGGAAGCTATCTGAAAGGGATGTCTGGGTGCTAACCTGGATTGTATCCAAAAAAATTAATTCCCAAGACAAATTGAGGCTGTATTGGCCGTAAAATGAAGCCCTAATACACCATACTAATAAAGAATTGTGGTCTAAAACCAGGGGTTTCAGTTTCATTGTCCAACCCCTGTATCCCTTAACCTTGACTTGTCTTCCAGTTCCTGCTGCAAAAAACAGCATGATGCTGCCACCACCATGCATAACTTTAGGAATAGTAAAGGTTCCTTAACCTCTCTCCTGTACATTCACACATCACCATTGGTTGTCGAGAAGTTACTCTTTATTACATGAAGAACAAATCCAGTAATTAATGATTTCCAGCCAAAAATGTCAAGAAATCTATAAAAGCTGGTTCTCTCCGTACTGGTGAAACTGTTGAAACTACACAACATATTAATTCTAGAGGTTGCACATATTGAATGGACACAGGGAATGCATGGTGGCCATCTTACATATTTGTACACATTTGCCACAAGTTTGTTCCCAGTCTCATAGGTTTATTATGCAGATCAAAGAAATCTTAAAATAAACTTGAAATGAGGTGAATAGAAGATTCTAATGGGGAGATGGTTTGGGAGATGGTTAGCATGAACAAATAAGGAGACTGCTTTGTTACTGACCATTTGTTGCACTTTTCTTTCTTTTTTTCTTTGTGTGTATAATGAATAGGTGCTGGATTCCAGTTCCACTTGAAACCACATTCATGGATCAGTAGGACCATTTTGTTTTCCAGAAAAAAGGAGGTGTTTCTGGCCAAAAGATTACCAAATGCGAAGATTTTTCATGAGGTGTGTGAAGAAACTCATTGTTCAGAAAACAGAACTGTTTGTTTGTGCTGATTTATTATAGAGTAAATAATTTTGAACAGGCCAGCCCTTACTGTCAATATCAGTAAGAGAGAAGCCACAATCAAAGCTCTTTGTCTGTACCTTGGTGAGGATGATGGATTCCTTATATAGGAGTACATGGCAAGTCACTATGTGATGTAAGCAGATTACCAGCATATGTTAAAAAGATAGGTATTGAACCACTTTTCTTTGTTATTTATTGTATTTTTTATACAAAGCCAAGTAATTATAGTAAAGCTTGTGTAGAATAATAGAGAGTATTGTCACTTTCCTGCTGGAATGCACCACTTGGTCAGACTGAGTTGCAGAACATTATGCAACAAAGCCATATTTGTTAGTGGAAACAGCAAAAATGGAAAAGAAACAAGCAGTTACATGCTTAAATTAAATTAAAGACTCAACAGTAAATAATGAATTCTTTTAGTTATCTGGCTGTCTAAACATGCTCTGTGGTGCTTCCCTTATATAGGATTTTTGGCTAACACTGAAATTCGTCTATTTATAATAATAATAATAATAATAATAATAATAATAATAATAATAATACATTTTATTTCAAAGGCACCTTTCTGGCACTCAAGGACACCATACAAAAGAGTAAAATAGACAGTAAAATTAAATAGTAAGAAACGAATAAGATAAATTATAATAAAAATAAAACAACAGAGGATAAGAATAAAAGAGTCAGATGGAGAAGGCAGTTCTAAACAGGTGTGTTTTGAGAGCAGATTTAAAGTTTGGTAGTGAATTTATGTTCCTTATGTAAGGTGGTAAGGAGTTCCAGAGTAAGGAGTTTCAGTCGCTCTGCTCCCCATGGTGGTGAGACGGGCTGAGGGGACAGACAGGTGGATGGAGGAAGAAGATCTGAGGGAGCGAGAGGGAGTAGCAACATGGAGAAGATTGAAAACATAAGGTGGAGAGAGATTGTGGATGGCTTTGAAAGTGAACAGGAGGATTTTGTATTCTATACGGAACTTAACGGTGGGTGACAGTGAAGCTGTTGCAGGACAGGAGTGATGTGGTGAATGGATGGGGTTCTGGTAATGATACGAGTTTTGGACCAGTTGGAGCTTATGGAGATATTTGTGGGGGAGAACGTGAAGGAGGGAGTTGCAATAATCAAGGCGGGATGTAACAAGGCAGTGAACAAGGATGGCAGTGGAATGGGGAGTAAGGGAGGGGCGGAGGCGGTTAATGTTACGAAGGTGGAAGTAGGCAGACCGGGTAATGTTGTTGATATGGGACTGGAATGAAAGAGTACTGTCAAGGATGACACCCAGATTCTTAACCTGTGGGGAGGGAGAAACAGAGCAGTTACCAATTTCAAGGTTGAAGCTTTTGATTTTGGATAGAGTTGATTTTGTTCCAATGAGGAAAACCTCTGTTTTATCACTGTTTGAGGAGAACCAGGATTTGATTTCAGGCAAGCAGTCAGTAAGAGAAGATGGTGGGAGGTTGGAGGCGGGTTTACTGGAAACATAGAGCTGGGTGTCATCCGCATAACAGTGGAAATCAATGTTATGTTTACAAAAGATATTGCCCAGGGGAAGAAGGTAGATGATGAAGAGGAGGGGCCCTAAGACAGAACCCTGGGGAACTCCTGAAGTGACAGAGGACGGCTGGGAAGTGAAAGTTTTGATTTGAATGAACTGAGTGCAGCAGGTGAGATAAGATTTAAACCAGTTTAAAGGAGTCTGAGTGATACCAAATGAGGAAAGTCTGTTGAGGAGGGTGGCATGGCAGATAGTGTCAAATGCTGCACTCAAATCAAGGAGGATGAGGATTGACAGTAAACCGGATTCAGGTGCCATAAGGAGGTCGTTAGTGATTTTTATGAGAGCTGTTTCTGTACTATGAAGGGGGCCAGACTGGAACAGTTAATACAGGTTATTGTTGGATAAATAAGTGTGAAGTTGGGATGCTACTATTTTTTCTATTTGTTTGTACACAAGGCTAATCATGAATATTTTTTATTTAATGCAATTCTGTGCAGTAATGCCTGGAGTAATCTATGCACTGAAATTGTCTTACCTCAAAGAGCTGAAATGCTACTATGAATTTATACAGAAAGCCCTAATGCAGATTGCTAGTGCAAAGCGCTCCCCTAAAATACTTGGTCTGAAGAACAAAATCCTTGGGTAGTAATATGAGATTTTGCTGAATCCTGGACATATATGGAACAGACTTTGGTCCATTCAGGATTTTTTTTTTTGGTATGCACTACATATACAGAAGTACTAACAGTTTGATTTTATATTTTAATTGTATTTTTATTGTTATTTTATTATATCCAGAGTATTTTGTTACTTAATATTCAGTGGCTTGCTTTTTTGTACAGTTAAAGTGCGTAATTTGTGTGAATACAAATGAATTTCATTGTATTATTGCATCAAAATTACTCAAAAATTGTTTCGCTGCATAATAAATAGTGTAATGAACAAAGTAATGAAAAGTATAATGAAACGTATAATGAACATGAATACATTCAGTACAAATTACAATGAAGTACATTCTACAAAATATAATTAAGTTCACATGGTTTATAATAAATAAGCAAATGTAATAAGCAAATGTAACTTGGAATATCTGAAGATTATGTTGTTTTTACTCAGAAAAGATTTTTGACATAATCAGCATAATTTCATTCAGTAGATTGAACATGATTTAATTCAGTTATATATACAATGTTGGAGTAAATTCTACAAAATATGATCAAGCAGACAGGTAAAGAGTAAATGTTGGGAAGTTGGGAAATTGTGTAAATGAAAACAAAATATGAGGATTTGCAAATCCGTTTCAACCTATTTTCAATAGAATACAAGACAAGACATTTAATGTGCAAACAGAAAAACATTACTGTTTTTTTTTTTTTTTTTTGCAAATATTAACCCATTTTGAAGTTCCACGTTCCAAAAAAGTTGGAACAGAGCAGCAAAAAAATACTGGGAAAGTTGAGGAATGCTCAAGAAAACTTATGCAAAAAAAATTAAAAAAAAAAAAGTCATTATTGGGTATAAAGGGAGCATCCCTGAAAGGCTCAGTTGTTCACACAGTGGTAAATGGTTTACCACTTTGTGAAAAACTGTGTGAGCAAATGGTCCAACGGTTTAAGAACAATGTCTCTCAACGTGCAATTGCAAGGAATTTAGGGATTTCATCATCTGCAGTCCATAATATCATCAAAAGATTCAGAGAATCTGGAGAAATCTCTGCAAATAAGCAGCAAGGCCGAAAACACTGAACAAACACTGAATGCACACTGAATGAACATCGATCCCTCAGATGGGACTGCATTAAAAACTTCATTCTGTAATGGATATTACCACATAGGCTCAGGCACACTTCAAAAAACCATTGCCAGTGACCACAGTTCATCGATTCATCTACCAGTGAAAGTTAAAACTCTACCATACAAAGCGAAAGCCATATATCAACAACACCCAGAAACGCTGTCGGCTTCTCTGGGCCTGAGCTCATCTGAGATGGACTGATGCAAAGTGGAAAAGTGTCTGATGAGTCTACATTTTAAATTGTTTTTGGAAATTAGAGACATTGTGTCCTCCAGGCCCTAGGAAAATGATTGTCTGGATTGTTATCAATGCAAAGATCAAAAGCCACCATCTCTGATGGTATAGGGGTGTGTTAGTGCCCATATCATGGACAACCTGCACATCTGTGAAGACACCATTAATGCTGAAAGGTACATACAGAGCGAGTGGAATAATGGGGTGGGAGAGTGGGGGTGTTGATGAGTTTGGGGATATTATAATGGGGTTTTGAGGGGATGGGGTTGGAATGTTGAGGTGTTGAGTGTGAAGTTGCAAAAATGGGGGTGTTAATAAGAAGGGGTGGACTAATGGGGTGTTGAGATGGGGTGGAATATTGGGGGAGGTTGAGGAGATGTATGTAAATTAGGGATGTGACAGTTCAAATTCGAATTCCATGACATTTGAACTTCGACCATTTTTAGCAAATTTGAATTCGACTGATGTTTAAGGACCAATTTTCATCGAATGCGGATTTGAAATAGCTGCTGGCGTATAAAACAGAACAACTCATACTGTCAGGTCCGGACAGAGCGATGCAGACGCAGATATAAATACAACACTTTAATGGGACAAAAGCGATAAACAGAGTCAAACAGTCCAGGTCAATAACAGACAGGTGAGACAACACCAGCATGGACAAATCATGGACGAAGTCGAAAAACAAGCGAAGATCAATAACCGGTAGAATAAATACAGGATGAGACGAAAGGTAGGAGTCGGGAAACGGAAATGGCTCAAACTCGAACAGATTGATAACGATAAACATGGGTACTGCGTTAAGGGTTATGAGGCAAAGCTAGACTCTAAACAGGCTGATAGGCTGGTTTAAACACTCTCAGGACCAGAGTCACATGTTCAGTCAGGTGACAAACTGAAGGATTCTGGGAATTGAAGTCCAGAGAGACTGAGGGGTGCATGACATGTTGATTTCCACCCTGCAGGTCATCTTTTAGAGACCACCAATGTTCGTCTGAATTTAATGGTGAATTTTGTTTACTTTATACTTCCGCTTTACTTAAATAAATAATGAAAATGACCGAATGTGTTAAGAAAACAAGTGTAACACACAAAACAGTAGTAAACACGAACAGTTCTACACTACTAGTTGATACTAGTTGGTACACTGCGAGTCCATGACTACCTGTGGTTGATGGTCTGTTTAAGCATCATGTATTCATGTTACAAAAATACATGCACAAATGGGCTTATCAGGGTTTATCGTGTGTTCTTGGCCCTGTGTTTTCGCATTCGCATTCAGATTGGACGGATTTGTAGCAAAAAAATCGAATCCGACGGACGCGGATTTTCCTCAGCTCCGTCACATCCCTAATGTTAATCATTGGACATAGTGATACCTTCTTTCAGACACAGCTCTCCAGCAGGGCTGATCTCTCTCACTGTCAGGATTTCAGCACGAGACCAATCAGTAAGAGACGAACGAAATGCGCGGGAAACTCTCTCTCTCTCTCTCTCTCTCTCTCTCTCTCTCTCTCTCTCTCACACACACACACACACACGTAATGATTAAAAGATGTAAAGCAGACTGGAGCCGGAGCGGGTTGTCCGTCTGTTATGGGCTCTGACTGATTGGGGGGTCGGGCGTCCAGCAACGGTCCTACTGATCTGCTCTGTGTATTGTTTATTTTATTTTATTTATTACCATTATTATTATTATTATTATATGTTTCTTTTTTTATGGTGGGGGGGGTGCACGCTCTCCTGTTGCGCATGCGCAATAGAGAGGGGAGTCCCGGACCGTGTTTAAGCCCTCGCGGAACCGTGCGCGCAGCCGGAGGAGCTCTACAGTACTAAAGCACGACTCTCCCGAAACAGCCAACAACCAGAGGAGGCAGGAGCTGCCGCGGCTGCTGGTTTACACCCACACACGCGCACGCGCGCACGCGCTGACTCCCTCCGTCGCGCCACACGCGGCACTTGCCGGCGCGTGGGGTACTCAGTCCGCGGACGAGGAGTACCGAGGAGGAGGCGGAGGAGTAAAGGGAGGCGTGGAAAAGCCAGCGCGCGGAGAGAGTGTGCGAGCGAGCGCGTGCGCGCCCGCGGTCGTTTCCTCTATGCCGTCGAGGCGAGCGAGGAGAGTGCGCGCGCGGCGTTCGTGACGGCGAGAGTGGCGCGCGCGGCTGCGGGGCGGATGGATGGCCCCGGCATGGAGGAGGAGGAGGAGGTCGGAGCTGCGCTCCCTCGCGTCCAGACTCGGCGGCGCAGGAGCCGCTGTCTCGCCGGCACGCCACTTGTGCGCGTCCCCTGCGAGGACGAGTTCGACTGCCGCGAGCTGGAGGGCCTCTTCCAGAAGTACAACCTGAAGCTGGAGCAGACAGCCACGCTCAAGGCGCTCGCCGTGCTCATCGTGGCCGCGTCGGCGCTCGCGCTCGTCGAGCTGCTGTCCGCGGGCTCGCGCTTCACCGTGTCGGCGGGTTCGCACCCCGTGCACTGCGTCATCTTCGCCTCACTCTTCATCGTGGCCAACGTCAAGTACCTGCAGGTGACGCAGCTGCAGCAGATCGCGCGCCTCGCGCTGCTCTTCAGCTTCACGTTCGCACTCCTCTGCTGCCCCATCCCGCTGGCGCGCGCGCCCCGGCACGACGACGGCGCCGCCGCGGCGATCTCGGGGGGGTCTGCAGCCGCGGCCCCCGAGCAGGGTGTGTGGCAGCTCATGCTCGTCACGTTTGTGGCGTACTCGCTGCTGCCAGTGCGCACGCTACTGGCCGTGCTGTTCGGCGTGCTGGTGGCTGCGTCCCATCTCATCGTGACGGTCACGTCGCTGACGGCGCGCAGGCCGCGCGTCTGGACCCCGGTAAGCCCGCTCGCGCACGCACAAACGGTGTGTTCATGGTGACCTAACTTCTGGCTTGTGCATGTATGTGGTGGCTGGACTGTGGACTCCACTGCTGCTCTGTTTACATCCAGAAGCTGCACTGCACGTGCTCACCCAGCCAGCATGCTCGTGTGGGCGACACGTGGCTGAAAAAATGGGGTTGGTGGGTTCAGGTGGACATGGGCTCCTAGTGGGTGTGTGTACGTTGTCAGTGGACCCCAGTCTCACTTCATTCCTATGGTGTGCAGCTGACAATCCAGATCACGTTTAACCCTTGCTGGTCTCATCACTGACCCTGCCGGGCATCCATGTGTGGAGCCAACATGGACCACAAAAACAAAACTTTATGGTTCCCAGATGGGCTTCCTATACAAATGTCTTGAGCATGTCTTGATATTGTTTTCTGTGGTGGTGGGTATGCTTATGAGGGAATTTCAGCTAGCAAAAGCATGCCACCAAAAATCCATTCAGTCCCTAAGAGTCCCTAAGATTGGTAAGATCCCTTACCAATAGACACTGATATATTTAAGGTTTCAATGTAGTTTGGACCCAACCCCACTCAAAACCAGTATTGTAACACCTCACTCGTACCCAGGAATGCCTCACACCCAGTCCTTATCAGTCATTCACTCATGGTTTGTTGGCCCTATGATCACAAGCCCCCTCATGGGCATTAAAAGTGATAGTGTGACCAAGCATGGCTCCAGCATCTCTGGCTGGCCTGTCTGTTCTGACCTTAAGTGCATAAGGCAAGGCCACGGCCATCACATCTCATTCACTCTGATGCTGTGTGTGGGAAGGCTCCATCTCTGTTTCATAAGCCTTAAGCTGTTAATCTCATACTCACTCTCCACAGTGAACTTAAAAGAGGGTGTGCACACAGACACACTATCAGTTTTATACATTATATATTCTCATTTTTACCTGAGTTGCTTACAATTAAGTCATTTATAATGAAGCACTAATTCAGTGCCAGTGGGACCCTGTAAGCTAACTTTTCAAATCCATGTTCCTCATTTCTCTAATTCGTCTGATTATAAAACATTGTCAGCATTTTAGCTAGATTAATATGTAATTGTTGTTTTGAGCTCTCAGATAACTTTTACCAAGGTTTCAGACCTAAGTTGACTGGCTAGGACTTTAGTTGTTCAGTCATCATTAGGGAAGTTCAAATTGTGGGCTCCTTGAGGTAGCTGCATCAGCTCTGAAAGGTAATTAAAAGTAATCTGTGCCCACCAAGCAGGAAAAGGTTATAAGTTGATAGAAGTGACAGTTACCAGAATAGGTGGTGGTCAAGCTGAGGTCAAGAATACCAAGAAAACTTTCTAAAAAGCTGCTTATAGAATTTCTAGAAAGGCTGATCTAGACCATTTCATTGTAAAATATCTATGATAAAAACTCTAGATTGTGAAGCATGATAAGATGAATTGCAATTACTTGCAAAGTCATTCTCTGCCATCAAAATGACCTTATCACAAAAGTTCTGCATTCCAGCCACTGCATTTCCGCCCGACAAAATGGTCTGCTAACATAATTACATTGATGATCTTTTTAGTTTAGGAGAAAAGGTTAATGAGAGCAAAACAGCTGATATCACTCTGTCATTCCGACTAGTTGCTTTAAAAGAGTAGTGGTGGTTTTCTTCTGTTAACCATGGATACCTCCATGGAAACATGTACATCATTGCATTGCATCGCATCAAAAGGGTTTCACAGCCAAGGACATTGCTGCTTGTAAGATAGCACCCTAATCAACCATTTATCCAGTCATCAAGAAGTTCAAGGAGAGTGGTTAAATTGCATTGAATAAGGCTTCAGGGCACCCACGAAAGTCAAGCTAGCAACAGGACTGTCTCCTAAAGAGGATGACAGAGGACAGATTGCACCATAATGCACAGTGAGACAAAGGCTTTTAGAAGATTGCTTGGTGTTAAGAAGGGCAGCAAGAAGCCACTTCTATCCAAGAAAATCAAGGACAGACTGATATTCTGCAGGACGTGTTATTTAAAGTTATTTTCTCTGATAAAGCCTGCTTCAGACTGTTTGGGACATCTGGAAAAATGATTGTCTGGAGTAGAAAAGGTGAGCTACCTTGAGTCCTGTGTCATGCCAACAGTGAAGCATCCTGAGACCATGCATGTGTGGGGTTTGTTTCTCATCCACGGGAGTAAGTTTGCTCAACATGCCTAAGAACACTCCCATGAATAAGGAATGGTATCAAAACATTCTCCTAGAGCAACTTCTTCCAACAATATAGGAGCAATTGGAAGATATTCCAGCATGATGGAGCAAGGCAAAAAATATGGGTTGCCATCACTCAGGATTTTGCCCAGAATTCTTAAAGATGGGTCAGCAATATAAATATGTCTTTGCTTAAACTGGATGTCAATTAAAAGTAAAAAAAAAAACATATGGAATGATCATAAAGCAAGAGGCAACAAACTTTGTGAAAACCATAATTTGTGCCATTCTCGAAACCTTTGGCCACAGTTGTAGTTAAAATGAAGATTGACCCCCCCACTCCTTCATCTTGCATATTGTGTAAGTGCCAAAAACAGTGCAAGACGTAGCAGAAGAGGGGAAACACGGAGGCTTTCAGCTGGCCCACACCAACCAGCTATCCTCACCATGAAACTGGTCAACGTAAACTATTTGGAAAATAAACTGGACTACATTTATTTACTAAGTTATACTCAGAAGACTGTGAGAGACTGTTGAGTTTTTTTTACGCCATTCAGCTCATAGCTAACATACTCTCAATGAAGGAGGTAAGACCTGCAGTTGGGGCCTCTGTGTTTACCTCAACAATGCCTGGTGCTGCAATGCTGTTGTGGTCTCCAAACACTGCTCAACGTTAGCAGAGATTATGGTTATTAAGTACCAGCCATTCTATCTACCAAGAGAATATAGAACCATTATAATCACCATTATCTATATTCCTCTGAGCTCCACTGAATGAACTGTATCAGCACATCAGTGAGCAGCGGACAGTACCCAGATGCTTTTCTCATCTTGGCTGGCGATTTCATCCATGCAGATCCAAAAGGGTGTGTTTCCCAAGACATATGAACACATAGACTTTCCAACACAGGGAAATAAAAAACTGGACCACTTACCCTACCCAGGAACTTACAAGGCCCATCCTATCCTCCACATTGACACCTCTGCCCACCTCACTTTTATGCTAATGTCAGCATACAAACCACTGGTTAACTTCACTGAAACCAGCCCGGATGCAGGTGTGCACGAGTGTGACCAGGGGGTTCTACAGAAGCACTTCAGGACTGTTTCAACAGCCTTTCACCACAGACTGGAATGTGTTTAAAATTCTGCCACCTACAACACCACCACAGTTATGCTATAAAACACATATGCTGTCAGTTTCTACATCAATAAGTGTACAGATGTTTTAACTGACCCCGTGACCATCACTGTTCAGGCCAATGAGAAGACCTTAACAGACTACAAGAGCCTCAGAAGACCTGTAACAGCCTCTACCTCCGTGATGTACTGAACATCTTCTTCGCTCAGTTTGAAGCATACAACAGCACACCTGCATAGAAAGTCTCTCCCCCAGGCGACCAGGTGTGGACACTGTCCCACAGTTTGAGAAGATTGTTCAGCAAGATCATTGCTTGGAAAGCTTCTGGTCCGAACAATATACCTGGTTGTGTGCTGAGGGACTTTGCAGGGGAATTTATGGCTGTCTTCACAGACATCTTGAACACCTTACTGAGCCAGCCCATTGCCACACATGCTTCAAAACCACCACCACCATTATCCCTGTCCCAATTGTAGGGTGTCATTGTAGGGGCTTCTGTGGCCCGCGAGTTGTGGACCACTGCTTTATTGTACAGCTGGCTTTTAGGCTTTCTGACTGGGAGACCACAGGCAGTTAGGTTTGGCTACAACACCTCAATTTTGCAGATGGCAAACTTTTGTGGGTCTTATGCGCAACGACAATGAGACAAAGTAAGGTCAGCCTCCTGCCCTTCTGCACTCACAGTGATCTCACTGAACATTAATAAGGCGAAGGAGACTTCAGGAGAATGTGCACCCAGCATGCTTCTCTGACCATCAATTGTACTGCCATAGAGATGGTGAGCAGCACCAAGTTTTTGGGAGTGCATGCCACAGAAGACCTGTCCTGGAGCAACAAAATCATTGGCCAGAAAAACCCACCAGCATTATTATTCCTTTCCATTATTCCTATAATGTTATGGGAAGTATGTTCATTCACTGCAAATGACAGCTAGAAAGTAAGCTAGACAGACTGCTAGAAAGATTAGCTTATGATTTTTCTTGCTCAATATAACCACCACATTATCTCTTAAAAAATTACAGTAAAATTAAAATGTTGTATAGTCTTCATCATGATTGTGTAAATGTTTGGACTAGTGTTTTTGAATGAGAACCTCTCCAAGAAATTGGCATGTCATTAATAGCAGGCATTTTTAACTCTTGGCACATATGTTTGTACCACCTAAATGGTAACTTTAGAGTAGGAGGAATTTTTTAATCTTTAATGGAAGGTTATGTAATACAATTTCACGCATTGTTAAGTTCAAAAGATTGAGAAACAATGCTTTCTCCTGACAGTGACATTTGTTAGAATTATGAAGAGCATTTTCAAACTGAAGTGCTAAAAGGTGCCTGGAGAATATGTCACTATATTATTCTGTTCAGTGAATAAATGAATTGGAACTGAACACATTTAGTCCTGACATGCAGAATTGTCACTTGTCTTTTTTTCTGTGGCGTCGATAAGGTTAAAGGTGTTACCCAATCCATAGCTGCAAATCAATAACTTATGCCCTTTACACAATCCACCAGCTGCACTCTATAATGCTTGTGATAATAAATGGCTTCTGTCTATGTGCCTCAATTCTCTGAAGCTCTGTTCAGTGCTTTTAAGGGCATTTTATGATGGTGTAGGTTGGAATTTGGAAATGTGAGATATCAAAGGCTATTGATTGTCCAAGGCTGTATTTTGTAAGCATTGTCAAGATAATACAGATAAAAAAACAAGGCTGTCAGCTTATTCTCATCTCTAACATTTTGTTCTTAAAAATAATATACCATGCTGTGGTCTATGTTACCAATTAATGTTGAGGTAAAAAGTGAATATTAATGTGTCTTAATGTTTAAGCTCTTTTTATTTGAATGAATATTTAAAATAAAATATCATTTTAATGATGTTACAGTAAAGAAATCGCCAACAATCCTAAAATGTCATCACAGGACCTACAGGTAGCTCTCGCCACAGTTGATGTCAAGGTGCAGCATCTACAATCACGAAAACCCTTGTTGTTAAAAAAAAAAAAAAAAAAAAAAAAAAAAAAACATTTGAGAGAACTAAAAAAACTAAAACTAAAATTCGAGAGCATGGTAAATGGTTATAAGAAACATTCTATTAATTCTGTTGTTTTACAAATGAAATGAAAGGCATTTGTTTAGGTATATCACCTCCATCTCAACACAGTTAAAATGAAGACTTATTAAAAAATTCAAAGGTGTTTATGGGTTGCCCTAGGTTAATGTGTTGCTTTAATGGGAGGACAGTTAAATGTAAATAAATGCACATTGATTACAGCTAGCTTACCTTATCTCAGACCTTCAGTCTAAATCATGCACCCATGAAATGTTGGCAGACTATCACCTAATTTCAGAACTGTTCACAGTCATGTACACTTATACTGCAAACAGAAAAATTGGTAAAAGGCCTAGGATTGGAGGCAATAGTGATAGCATTCTAGCTTCATGCAGGCAGGTCATTTGGATCAGTGCTGTTAATAAATTATAATTTTTCCAAGGATCAGTTTCTGGCTGAGATTGTCTCAGTATTATATCTTCTCATTTTACTTCAGTTTTCTCACTCAGTTTGATGGATGGATGGATGGATGGAAAGAAAGAACTTTATTAATCCCAGAGGGAAAGTACTAATAGCTTTGTTAAGGAACAAAATTATTAAGAAACAAGGGTAAATTAGAGGTGAATGTAGTGTTTACAGCTGTCTGAACAGCATTAATGAAATGTATTTATTTCATTGATTTATTTTATTGATTTACAGTCATGTGAATTTGATTTTTGCATATTTAGATAGATATTTGTCATTTGTCCTGGAGAACATTTCCTCATAAAAACAATACAATGAGAAAATTATAAACTTTCATTGTTTCAGAGGGTGCTTGTGGAAACAAGTATGTGTAAGGCCATCTGTACATAGACTGACACTGAAACATCACACACCTGAAATTACATGTCAGTGTAGTTAAAATGAAGATGAAATTTCCATATGTTTAGATATGTAAAAAAATTCAAAGAAGTTTGTGGGGTGTCCTAACTTTTTCATATGACTGTATTTTGTCACAGAGCTGCGTGATGGTTGTTATCAGAATCAGACCACTAAATTACAATAACTAACATACTTTTGTACGGTATGGCATATGCAGAAAGTTTAGAGGCCTGTACAGGCCTGTTTCATTTTTTTTTTTAAATCATGCTCCTGGATTGGATTTTATCCAACTTCTGCCTTCTTCCTGTTGGAGTGTGAACCTACAATGTGATACAACGTGTATCATAATGCATAGGTTACAATTTGATATATTGCATTTTCTTTTCTTGATATATTGCATTTTCAATATATTGCATCTGTCATAAAACACACCACCACAAGTATAATGGAAATAAAAAGTAAAAGTTTCCTTTTTGTCCAATCAGAAAAGTGGATTCTGAAGACAGTACAAGAAGATAGTACAACACTGCTATTTAGTGGTTGGGGTTTAAACAGAATATGAAATGAACCACTGTCTGCCAATATTCTTTGCCTGAAAAACTAATTAATCCTGTGTACTTGAGAACTGATGAGTGTTTCAAAACATAATGTTGGAGTACATCAGAATATAAAGATGTACCAATTTGATCAGATGGTGACTGGATTCAGAAGAATTAGCTCAATCTGCAGCCGTGGAACAAGACATCCCAGAGTATTTGGAGTGACAGACTTAAGATTTGAAAAACTGCATCACCCTGCTGAACATCTGAAACAACATCTGAACATCAGCTAAGAAGCTGAAGCTAGCGAGAGTGCAAATTTTGCATATCAGAAAAGAGAACACTGGGTGGTGGTGTTGTTGTTGTGTGTGTGTGAGTGTGATCTATAAATCATGTCATCTGACTATATTAATGAACATTAATACACTAGATACAGTAATTTACAGTAATAAATTACCTTAAAGCTAATAATAATAATAATAATAATAATAATAATTCAAAATAACTTCTTAATACATTTATAGTCTGTATTACCTAATTCAACTTCAAATGAAAGTAAAATATGTAAAAATGCTAAAATACAGTTTTATATTTTATAGAACATATAAATTCAGACCGTTTTGGGTTTGTTTACATTTAGGCATTTTTAGATTGTGTTCAATCAGCTGTGCTGGAAATCAGCTTGACCAGTGATTTATGTAGAAGCAGAAATAGAGAGGGGTTACTGGGTTCATTTATCATGAATTCTTTATGAAACATTTATGCAGTCCTTATGTCCCTATTCTGCATACTCCCCTTCCTAGAAAAATAAATTAGTTTTCCAGTTGATAATATAGTCTATTATTTGTCTGCTATTAAACATAGAGGTGGGTAATTTCTGACCCTTAAGATAACACAAGGGTTAACCAGCAAATTAAAATTAATTAATTGAATTATTTTATGCTGCTCCTCAAATCACATTTTACATTAAACAGTATGTCAAAAATCACAACTGCACCACTATTATAGGTGCATTCACAAGTGTGATTTATATATTTATGTGTAGATGTGTTGGGAACAGGGATGGGAAAGAAATGGGACAAAAATGGTGAGATGACACAGCTGTGCAAAGCCTGAAAATAAATTTTGTTTTAATTATTGCTTTGTGTTATATGGTGAAGTTACTTCATAATAAAAGTATCTAATAGTAATCAGTCATCAGACTTGGATTTCCATATTGTAGAAATTCCTTAATGTCCCAAAAACTACAGGTGGGAGTAGGAAAAATGTTGCTAATTTTCTCTGGGAGGTAGGAATGTAACAAAATATTGATACTGGATATGGATTGATTGTGATTTTTGTGGCCAATTCCAATTTCTGAGTCCTGCTGAATTCAATTTTCACAGCATACACAAATATTCAAATTTTCTTTAATGTAACATTCTCAAAATAATGTAAGCTATAGGACAAAGTAGGCATCAGACAATAATTCAGTAACAATAATTACCACCAAAAAATGTTTTAATAACAATCTTAATTTTTCCAAATTTTTGATATACATAATTTTCAGTATCTGTCTCCAAGAGACAGTTAGGGACTGTTAAGGACTGCCACTTCCTTTGGTCTCTTTCTCTAACCGTCCACCCTCTAGCAACCTCATCACACGTCTGTCTTGCATTTACATCTCCCACTGTTTGTTTAAAGTTGACATGCAGGTGCTGAATGCTGGTTAAATGTCATGAACCCCCCCCACACACACACACACACACGCAGCAAGATGACCCTGTTTTTTTTGTGTGTGTTTGTAGCTGGTGGCGAACGCAGTGCTGCTGGTTGGTGTGAACCTGTCTGGTGTGTTTGTGCGGGTCCTTTCTGAGCGTGCCCAGCGGAAGGCCTTTCTACAGGCCAGGAACTGCATCCAAGAGCGCCTGCAGCTGGAAGACGAAAATGAAAAACAGGTCAGGAAAATGCGCAGGCACATAAGGATACCAGTGTGCTAGAATGTACATGCTAAGACAGTGGTGCAGTATTTCCAATCAACTAATCAGGTATCTTATTTTCTCCTTCAAGTCAAAAAGTCACAATTTTGACAGGTAATTACCTTGCAAATTTGCCTTCATTCTCCCTGACTGTCTTAAAGGTCAAGCATTATCTACACACACACACACACACACACACACACACACACACACACACACACGCACACACATGCAGTGATTGAAATCTGGGGTTCAAGGTTATTGGGCTGCCTGAATTAGCATTCTAATCATGCAGCTGTAAAGCTATTAAAAGAGGACTCTACCAGGTTTCAGCTTAATCTGTATCTTCTGAATCTGGGAGATATGTGATTATTGTCACTTTGAATGGGTTTCCTACATTTAATAGAAGCCTGAAGAATCTACCTGTTAGTTTCTACTGTGTGCATGTTCAATCACTGGGTTTTCCTCTCTTTTACAGAAAAATAAGAGCAATCAGATAACACATTCACTCAGTTGTAAATAAATATTATTGTATGCATAATATTATGTTTTATTGTTCTTGTCCTTGATTTACATGTTCCATTAACAATTTATAACACAACACTGTCCTGCAAAGCATACCACTTGAACCATCCTCACTGTATATTAGATATAGACATATTTATTTCCACCTGTAAATCATTAACATGTTCTGTGCATACAGTTGTAGTCAAAATTATTCAAACCCCCCCCCCCCCCAGTACTTTACCACCTGTAAATTAGTAGGGATGTGACGGAGCTGAGGAAAATCCACATCCCTCGGATTCAAATTATTTACCTACAAATCCTGTTTGACTCTGTTTTTCACTTTTGTTACATTAAAGTGCTGTATTTATATCTGCGTCTGCGTGGACCTGTTTCATATCTGCATTCAATGAAAATTGGCCCTAAAACATCTGTCGATTTCAAATATGCTAAAAAGCGTTGCAGTTCGAATGTCTTCAAGTTCGAACTTCATCACATCCCTATTAATTAGAATGTATATCTCTTTATCTGGGCAGTGAGTGTTTATTACCTCTAATATTAGAATTAACACAAACATTTCTACCAACAGTTTTCCATCACTGTGTTTATTAAACCACTGCCAAAGCTTCTTTTCATTGGAGTCTAGTATTATTTATTGACCTGCATCTGTTTTAATGGGGTCTGGAGTTTCTACACTAAACTCTCTCTTCTTAATCAAAGACAGGAGTTTAAATAATGTGATAAGGTGCCTAAAACCTTTGCCCATTACTGTTCAACACAGCTAATACAACTGGTTAGAAGTGGTTATAGTACTTTTAATAATGACAGTCTCTGAATTATTCAATCCCTTCACAACAAGCATTTTTAGCTTTGCAAGACACAAGTTTCTGAGAGCATTCCTGCAGAATTTTCATGGGCATCTGTTTGGAATCATGACAACCATCTCTTTCATGAGAACTTCACTTTCTTGAGATTTCATTAAGAATTTATACAGATATAAACGTTATTAATTAGTATTTGCAAGGTACAAAATAATCCCAGAGTATCTCCAAGCTATCGCCATGCTTCACTATATGCTTATTTTTTCCTTGTAAAGACATACCAAAATATCTGTGTAGCAATGAAACAAAACTAGACCTTTTCAGCTTGGTTTGGAGGCATGGCTGGAGGAAAATTGTGATTGAGGAGCATAGTGGTTCAGTGGTGCTAAGTTATTCTGCCCATGGAAAACCTACAGCATGTGGAGGGAAAGATGGATTCAATGAAGTATCAAGAATTCATTTGAGAAAAGTTCACACCTTCTGTAAAGCTTGGGCACCATTCGACCATCCAAAAGCATACCTCATGTTCCACCATAACTTGGATTCATAAGAACATTCTGTAGTAGTGTTTGCAGTCACTTGACTTGAATGCCATTGCAGTTGTAGCAGCTAACATATGAGAAATGGGTAAAGGTTCCTCAGGAATGCTACCTGACTATGCATCACATTTGCAGCCGTAAGAGCATTTCAACAAATGGGTGCTCTAGGTACTAAAGATGTTTGTCTTGGAAGGGTTCATTACTACTGACACTCATCATTAAAAAGATATTCTGTACAAAACTGTTATGTTAAAATATTTAAAAAGTCATGTTTTTTTTAGAGTGAGCATGGTTTATTAGACAATTTGCAATGAGGGTTGAATAATTTTGATTGCAACTGTACACACACTCAGCTGAAAATATTTATAAGGCAGTTTTTATCTGTTTCGAATCATGACAAACATCTATTTCATGAGAACTTCACTTTCTTGAGATTTCCATATGAATTTATACAGATAAAACATAATTAATTAGTATTTGCAATGTAAATATGACTTGGTAAATCTACATAAAGATATTGATATAAATTTATGTAAATTTAAGACCTTGCTGGAATGATTTGTAAATATTTTGTATGCATTTTTATATTGTTTGTTTGTTCCTGTGTCTTTCTGAACAGTAGGTATGTCTATTAATTTGCTATTATAGCTCTGACTTTGAGGATTTCTGTAATATAGCATGTGCAATATTTAACACCAAATGCTGTTTGTAGTTGTTAGTCTCTTACAAGGCTGTGGAGAAATTGTGACCCACTCCTCCATGCAGAACCAACTGAGTGTATTTTGTGGCTTTTGAGCATGAACTGTGCACTTAAGGTTCTACCAGATCTTTCATATTTTTTAGGTGAGGACTTTCATTATTACATATTCTTAAAACATTGTGAAGTTAACTTGCTTGTGTATATTGGCTCATTATTTTGTTATGTAACCCATCAGCTCTTGAACAGTTGACTTGACATTGTCTTTTCAGAGAAAGAGCAGAATTTATTATTCTTAACCACATGCCCAGGACCAGATATAGCAAAGCATTGCTCATCTTCACATTGCCATGCCACACAGCTTAAAATCAGTGAAAAGCTGTTAGGTTATCATCAGATATAAGAGGGGATGCTGGTCAAAAAGCTGCACTTTAGATTAATCTTTTCATAACACAATTAACTAGGGATTGCCTGTTGAATTGTAGGCAAATATCTTGATACTTGGTTAGCAGTGGTTTGCGTCATAATTTTCTACCATTGATTTCTGATATTTCTGGATTTTTCTGATAGTTTGGTAATGAACACTGACCATAGCTGAGCATAGCAAGAGATTGTCTGGTCAATGTCTGGCTGATTTTATGGTTTACTTTTCCCAGAGGGTATCCAATTCTCCTAAGACCTAACAGTCTCATTTTGGACTTAATGTAGTTTAATGGAGGCCAAAGCCTCATAACCCTTTCCACAATGATCTATAACCTTTCTTTCTGAGATTGTCAGGAGTCTCTCTTCTTTGTGACATTCTTGACTAGACAACCTATGTGCTGTCAATGTCACTCTGATTTAAAGGGCAAAAATTTGGACAGGCTTTAGAAAATTTTGGATTGGACAGTGCTAACCTAAATTAAGGGTGGTCATTATCTGAAGTAGTCACACTGGTTACATATCTCTGATCCTACCCCTAAAAGCCCATTCATGCCGAATACAAAAAACTGATGTGATTTCAATGCAGTGGAGTCCTCAAAACAACTCATGCATTTTTTTGCCGTATGTACATGGGGCTAGAAACTCCATAGTTTTCATAAAGTTTGACACTTTCTGTTTCTCTGCTCCCTGTCTGCTTCTTCTCTCTTTAATGTTGCTCCTCCACACAAGTGCTCATCAGCTAAGAACCCCCTTTCCCCAGTTTTTCAGCTTTGCTCTGTTGTGTATCTCTGTTAATCTGTTTTACTTGCTGGTCATATAAGCTTTGTGTTCTGCTACAAATATGATTATATGTTCAGCCACTATCTGCTCATGGTCTGCAGCCAAGATAATGGAGGTGTGTTCATTTTCAAAACTTTCTTTGAAAAGGTATTTTTGGTCTTAGGTCTTTGTATTTTCATTGTAACACTTTCAGTTTGGTTGGATTTTCTGGGATTATGTTTTTACACCTGGATATTGCATAATTCATACTTTGCAAAACAGTAAAGAAGTATCAAATATATATGATATAAAAAATATATACATTTGAAAAACAGATAGATAGGACATTTTTAATGGCACTGTGGCTATTCCACTGCCGGATGTATATTATTTGTGCATACCACATTGACCCCCCATGCTGATTAGCTACTCATCAAAGGAAATCTGCCTGACTTGAGTGTTGTGGTGGGTTAACATGGATGAATTTGTTGATTAAGTAGAATGAAGCAAGAAATTAAGAGCTGTTTTTTCTAACTACAGTACAGATAACACTTGCTCCTTGTTCCTTAGCGACTGAAATTTGTTATAATTGTTTGCATATGACTCATCCACCTCCTACCTAACAAATTCCCCAAATAGAAGGTAACACCACCCACTCTATACATTAACACACACTCACATTAACACATACACACTAAACACCTTTATCAGTATAAGCCAGAGTGTATGCCCACTCAACAACTGTATTTGCTCATGCCTGCATCTTATAACAACAGTGTGTATACCATGAGAAAGGAGTGCTCATTAAGTGGGTGGTGTTCAAGTGGTCACAAGGGAAACAACCAAAAACTTAAGAATGTTTTTAAAATGTTCTTGTACTGACTCTAAGAAACCGTATTTGTATTGTATCATACAAATATTGGCCATAACCAGTACAAGTGTTTGGAAGAGGAAAGTCACCACTGGTGTACTAAGTAACAGATGTTGAACAGGGAGACCTAGAAAACAGCAGCAGGGGATGACAGAAACATTGTAAGTGCTTGACTCTAAAACAACTGTTAGTGACATCAGCAACAACCTCCAGAGGGCAGGAGTTATGGTCTCACAATCTACTGTTCATAGAAAACTTCATAAACAAAGGTATAGAGGATTCTGAAAAGTAGTAATTATCAAGAAGAACAACAAGTCCAGGCTGAATTTTGCAAAGAAGTACAGAGACAAGCCAATATTTATGGACTGGTGATTAACATTTATCAATTGATGAAAAGGCTAAAGTTAGGAGAAATTAAGGATCTGTTTTTGATCCCATATATATATATATATATATATATATATATATATATATATATATATATATATATATATATATATATCCCAAAAAAAACAAAACAAAAAAACCCCCAAAACAACAAAAAACAAACACCACCTGAAAGAAGCTACAGCTGCAAAAGCATCACAAAAAAAGAATGCAAAGATTTTAAACTAAATATCATTTGTTGCATTGAGGTTCTGTTAGAAAATTTGCAATGTATATATGACTGTAAATTTAAACTTAACCCTTTACCTAACCCTTACCCTGAAAGGTGAATGGGCAGCACATCACAGACTGGGTAAATAAGTACAAAATATGGAACCTGCAGAAACGTGTAGATATACTGTATTTTCCTGACTATAAGCCACTATTTTTTTCCACACATTAAATCATGCGGCTTATAATGAGGTGTGGCTTTTCTGTGGATTTTTCTTCACCCACCAGGGGGCGCATTAGCAGAAGGTCAAGTCGAGGCTTTTTTATTGTCATTACAACTGAGTACAGGTACACAGTGCAATGAAATTATGTTCTCCGTGGTCCTCCAGAACCAAGGTGCAACATATAGCAGCAATACAATAGGACGACATAAAGTGCAAACACTACAATAAATACAGTAAACAAGAGACAGTTTAACAGACAGGACAGGACAGTACAATACCGAGTGGTACAATGAAGTTAAATGTTTGGTGGGAATAAGGTGCAAGAGATATGTAACATACTGTAACATATATATATATATGCGGGATAACAGCAGTTACTGATGTAGAAAGTTTATAATTCTTAGTGAGCAGCAAATATTGCTGATAAGGATGGGGATGATCCAGTCTCTGTGTGCTGAGTGCGTGTGTAGAGTGCTGGGTGGTTACAGTCCAGTCTTTGTATTGGTGCGGTCTTTGTGGTGTGAGGAGTGGTGTGGGGTTCAAGTT
The DNA here is from genome assembly GCA_034509495.1 of Acestrorhynchus altus. Taxonomy (NCBI): domain Eukaryota; kingdom Metazoa; phylum Chordata; class Actinopteri; order Characiformes; family Acestrorhynchidae; genus Acestrorhynchus; species Acestrorhynchus altus. Next base: position 26,861,605 of record CM067503.1, read on the forward strand.
TCAGTTCCAGTTCAGTCTCTGTGTGAAAGTGGGTGTGAGGAGTGGAGTGGTTGAGCTCCATGCGTTGAGGAGTCTGACTGCCTGGTGGACAAAGCTGTTGCAGAGTCTGGTGGTGGAGTCGGATGCTCCGGTATCTTCTGCCAGACGGCCTCAGAGTGAAGAGACTGTGTGAGGGGTGGGTTCAGTCTCCCACAATGCTGGTGGCTTTGCGGATGCAGCGAGAGGTGTAGGTGTCACTGATGGAGGGGAGAGGGACTCCGATGACCTTTTTGGCTGTCCTCACTGTCCGCTGTAGGGTCTTGCGATCCGTGATGGTGCAGTTCCCAAACCAGATGGTAATGCAGGTGCTCAAGAGGCTCTCTATAGTCCCTCTGTAGAACATGGTGAGGATGGGTGGTGGAAGATGTGCTTTCCTCAGTCTCCGCAGGAAGTAGAGGCGCTGCTGGGCTTTCTTTGTTATGGAGCGGGTATTGAGGGACCAGGTGAGGTTCTCTGCTATGTGAACACAGAGGAACTTCGTGTTTCCACTGCAGAGCCGTTAATTTTCAGCGGGAGGTGATTACCTGGTGCTCTTCTTAAGTCAACAACCATCTCTTTGGTTTTGTCAATGTTTAGAGATAGGTTGTTGGTTCTGCACCAGTCCTTTAGCCACTGCACCTCCTCTCTGTATGCTGACTCGTCGTTCTTGCTGATGAGGCCAATGACAGTTGTGTCATCAGCAAACTTGATGAAGTGATTTGAGCTGTGCTTTGCAGTACAGCATGAGTCAGCAGAGTGAAGAGCAGTGGACTGAGCACACAGCCCTGGGGGGCAACAGTGCTCAGTATGGTGGTGCTGGAGGTGTTGTTTCCAATCCTGACTGATTGAGGGGTCTCTGTCAGGAAATCCAGGACCCAATTGCAGAGGGAGGAATTCAGGCCCAGCAAGCTCAGTTTTCCGATCAGGTGCTGAAGGATGATGGTGTTGAATGCTGAACTGATGTCGATGAACAGCATTCAAACATAGCAGTCTTTGTTGTCCAGGTGGGCGAGAGCCAGTTGGAGTGCAGTTGAGATGGCATCGTCTGTTGATCGATTTGGACGATACGCAAACTGCAGTGGGTCCAGTAAGGAGGGGAGCTGGTTTTTGATGTGTCTCGTGACCAGCCTCTCAAAGCACTTCATGATGATAGGAGTAAGTGCAACGGGACAGTAGTCATTGAGGCAGGACACTTGAGACTTCTTCGGCACAGGAACATTGGTAGACGTCTTGAAGCACGTTGGCATGACAGCAGTGCTCAGAGAAATGTTGAAGATGTCCGTGAGAACATCTGCAAGCTGTTCTGCACATCCTCTGAGCACTCTGCCAGGTATGCTGTCTGGTCCACAGGCTTTCCGTGGGTTGACTTGAGTAGAGTTCTCCGCACATCAGCTGAGGACAGGCGCAGTACCTGGTGGTTTGGAGAAGGTGTGGTCTTCCTTGCTGTCGTGCAGTTCTGTGCTTTGAACCTTGCGTAGAAGGTGTTCAGTGCATCTGGGAGGGAGGCATCACTATTACAAGCAGTAGAAGGGGGCTTGTAGTTGGTGATGGTCTGGATGCCCTGCCACATGCGCAAACTGCAGTGGGTCAGCAGTGTCCTGGAAGTGTTTGTGGACCCTCTCTGAGTAGGTGCGCTTTGCCTCTCTGATGCCCCAGGAGAGCTTGGCTCTAGCTGTTCTGAGGCCTGCCTTGTCACCTGACTTGAAGGCCTTGTCCCGGTCTCTCAGCAGCTCACGTACCTTTGCAGTCATCCACGGCTTCTGGTTAGGGCGTGTTGTGATGGTTTTGGAGACAGTAACATCATCAATGCACTTGCTTTGCAACTCCTTCAGGTTGATGGAGTCATCAGATGTAGCGGCTTCTCTGAACATGTCCCAGTCAGTGTGCTCAAAACAGTCCTGAAGAGCAGAGATGGCTCCTGGAGGCCAGGTTGTCACTTGCTTCTGTACTGATTTGGCATGTCTGATGACAGGTCTGTATGCAGGGATGAGCATAACAGAGATGTGGTCCGAGTAGCCATAGTGGGGTCGGGGCTCTGCTCTGTACGCACCAGGAATGTTTGTGTAAACAAGATCCAGCACATTAGCCCCCCGGGTTGGAAAATCCACATATTGCTAAAAGCTGGGCAGCATAGTCTTCAAGTTTCTGTGATTGAAGTCTCCAGCAACAATGATCAGTCCATCAGGGTGTGAGTTCTGGAGTTTAATGATAGAACTGTGTAGTTCACAGAGCGTGTTAGCATTAGTTTTAGCGCTGGTATTAGCGCTAGGTGCTACGTACACTGCTACGATGTACACAGTTCGCTGGGCAGATGGAAGGGTCTGGCTCTGATAACAGCAAACTCCACCAGCGGCGAGCAGTAGCTGGAGACCAGCTTTGCGTTGTTACACCATTCAGTGTTGATGTAGACACACAGGTCACCTCCGCGGGTCTTACCGGATAGGTCCGTGTTGCAGTCCGCATGGAAGGAGACCAGGGCGTCCAGCTGAATGGCGGAGTCCGTAATGGAGTTCTTTAACCACATCTCCGTGAAAACAAACACACAGCAGTCTCTGAACTCGTGCTGGGTTTTCCGCTGAAGCTCTTCTAAGGCTATTTAACTCCGACACTAAACAAGTTGACTTCAGTGGTTTCAGTGCACAGGAGGACGATGAATAAACCAGTCAGTAACTTCTGTTTTGTTTGATCGGCACTTTTACTTTTATGCTACCGGCACCATTCGGAAACTAATCAGTCCATTTATGTTCACTTAAACTACGTTATCAGTTCAGTAGATATCATTTTAGCCCGGTGCGGCTTATATATGTTACTTTCCGGTTTAAAAAAAAAAACGTTGCGGGTGAGGCTTATATTGAAGTGTGCTTTATAGTCTGGAAAATATGGTATATGGATGAAACAGGAGGATGAAACTCCTGTTTAGATCAGTAGTAATTCACTGTAGTGGTAGTGCACTATTGCACCATTGGTGAACACACATCTTCAAAACATAATCTCGTTGGTGTGATTGTGTACAGCTTTTCTTCTCCATCTGGTTGTGTCAGAAACTCAGTGTAGTGGCTGTCAGAACAAAAAGCAAATATAGGGCACATCTCAAGTTACTTTCAAACAGCTCTTAATGTGTGATAGGGCAGGTGTCCTGACTCACTGATAGCAGCTTGCCTAATCAAGAAGACATTTATCACCTGCTTTTAGTAACGTGTGGTTGATGATGAACTACATGCGTTTCCACGGTAACTTACCTCTGCCATGCCAACCAACTCCAGTGCCGAGCTGTGATCTCCCACTGATATCGCCCACTTAGCAGCAATCAGAAAGTTAACGAGCCAGCCCTCATCAGCCTGCAAACACATGTACCTCTGATCTGTCTAACACATTTCAAATAGGTTTTTAAAATGGATTGTTGGATGGATCGATTGATTTGTGGATGGATGAGTTAGTGGGTAGAAGAATGGATGGATACATGGATTGATAGAAAGATGGTAAGGAAGGAACATGTACTCAAAATAATGTAGTTTCCATGGTACCATGAGTAGAATTACAGTGGTTGATATTATATTAAATGTTTTGTGTCAGGGGTCACTATACTACAGAATTAAAATCAGTTTGTGTTGTGTTTAAACCACAACTGCTAGAAAGCATTGTGTCAGATCCCAGTGTTCTTGACTTCATAAAAAAAAACCATTTGTTTTACTGTTCTTGTTCTGTTAAGTAATGTAAAGATAATTACATTATATTTAATTAAGCAAGAATATTAACAGACTCAGAACACACAGGGTGCCTAAGGAGTGGCTCCTTAAGAAGCATTTCAAGGTCCTGGAGTGGCCTAGCCAGTCTCCAAACCTGAACCCAATTATCTTTGTAGGGAGTTATGTTCTACTGTAATTTGTAAATTGTGATAATTTCATGGGACATGAACTAGTATTGTGTACAACCCATACCGTACTGTGCTGTTCACTGTGTTTACATGTTAAATGTCTGCTCAGCTTTTGAAATCTCATTCATCTGGCACCCATTATGATACCTCACTCAAACTCTGTTCTGGGTCTCCAATAAATAATCCATTTAAACAAGATTTAAACCTTTATGACTCATTTTTCATTATTCCTCAGTGTTTTTTAAATATGGGCTCAATAAAATGTTACTTAAAGAAACAAAGATTATATGTAATATAAACATTGAGTGTAGGTTATGGGTATGGCCTCACTGATGCTGAGAATCTTTAAAATACCAAAAAATACCAGAATACCAAAAAAATGAATTTGACTGCTATATGCACTGTAACTTCTGAACAGATGTGGATGGTCCAAAAAGGTCATTGCAAATGGGAAGGGAGATGATTATGTAAATCTGTGTTTATCATTCCTCTTATAGGAACGCCTCCTAATGAGTCTGCTGCCCAGGAATGTTGCCATGGAGATGAAGGAGGACTTTCTTAAACCACCAGAAAGAATCTTCCACAAGATCTACATCCAACGGCATGACAATGTCAGGTAGAGAGAGAGAGAGAGAGAGAGAGAGAGAGAGAGAGAGAGAGAGAGAGAGAGACTTTGACTTTGAAACCAGCTTTATTGGACCAATTGTTCAGCATATGAAAGAGAAAAAGTCACCTACATCAATAATAAAAAATAAACAAATAAATAAATTAATAAAAAAATAAAATAAATAACAATAACAATAAAAACAATAATGATAATAAAATTAATAAAAATGAACCAGATAAAACAAAATAAAAGCCAAGGATAAAATCATCATCAGAATGACAGAACCAAAAACTCGCCTTCATCAGGGTCACACAACACCCCCCCGGCCCCACACATGATAAAAGGCCCTAAGGTTATGGGTCATCCTAAAAAAGGCATACTCTATCCAAAGTCTGATTCTGACTGCCACTTTTAGAAGCTGCTCTAGGTCCGTCGACCCACCCCCTTGCAGCTTATTTCGTCGGGAGATCCAGAATGCCAATTTACCCTGACCCAGCAGGAAGTTCATTAAGACCAGATTCTCCCTGTTGGAGGTAGTGCATTTGGGCCCAAAGACATAGAGGCGATCGGACCACATCACCCCCAAACCACCACTCCATGCCTTCATCAGTTCCAGCACACCTCCCAGTCTGGCACAGAGCAGGAACAGGTGCCCGATCGTTTCCTCCATACCACAGAAAGGGCATTCACTGGTTGCAGTAGGGTCAAGACGTGACACATGTCTGTTAGTGGCCAGGGCCCCATGCACAAGCCTCCACTGCAAGTCTCCAGTGCGCTTTTCAATCGGAGGCTTGTACAAGGACCTCCAGCAGCCTCGAGGAGAAGAGCCCGGAACCAACCAACCTGACCACCTGGACTCAGTAAACCCCCTCAGAGCATCCTGATGTGTGACTTTAACACAGCCCCCATACAAAGCTTTCCTGGACACTGTTGCAAAGCTACCTAGGCGAGGAACGCCAAAGCTGAGAAGCGCCCCCCGCCTCTCCCGACATTCCCCAACGTCAACGGTAACAGAAAGGAAATGGAAATTTCCTAGGAGACCACCGTCGCCGCGCCCAAAGATTTCACTGTAAGAAGCGGGGATCACAGAAATCACTTTACCCAAGATTCGTTGCAATAGACGACCAGATGATATGCCAGTCTCAGTGCTCAGTACAGTCCATAGTTTCCATCCATCACCAAGCTGCAAATACCCCGGTTTAGTCACACCGGCCTGTAAACACAGTGAGTGGAGGCAAGCTCTGCAATCGGAAGCAAGGGGTTAAAAAACAAGTGCTCCTCCACAACAGATAAGCATACTTGCACATCAGTCCGTACAAATTTCAGCACCAAAGTCCAAGCCCGTAAGACAGACTGATTAAAAAGTAGTAGTCCCGGACAAATCCATGAGTTGCAAGCGTAGCACAAATAAATGCTTGTCATAACCCAGGTTCTCCACCCGTCGTAAGAGAGCACACGCCAAGGCAACCCACGTGGGTTCATGACCATACTGTCTTTGGGCAGTTTGAAGACGAAAAGCAGTGATCTGACTCTGCAGGTCCATGAGGCCCTGACCTCCCTCTGCCAGAGGCAGGTAAAGCACAGGTGCACACATCCAGTGCTGACCAGTCCAAAAGAAATTCACCAGTTTGCTCTGCAGGTCCCTAATCATTGAGCCACATGTATCCAGGACTGCAAACCTGTGCCACAGCCTGGAGACAATCAGGTTGTTGACTACCAACACCCTGCCCCGATAAGACAGCTGGGGCAGGACCCAGGTCCATTGAGACAATTGTGCACATGCCTTATCCACTACTCCCTCCCAGTTCTTCTTCTGGTAGGCAGAAGTGCTGAGGAAGACACCCAGGTATTTCAATCCATGCATTCCCCACCGCAGACCCCCTGGTAACACAGGGAAACCTCTGCCCTGCCACTGTCCCATAATAAAGCCCTCAGACTTGTCCTAGTTTAACCGAGCAGAAGATGCTCATTCATATATGGACAGATCCTGCCTCAGACACCGAACATCCTCCTGCTCCGTGATGACAACCGTAACATCATCAGCATACACAGTCAGCACCATCTTACTTTGCAGACCAGGGACCATAGAGCCTTGTAACTTCACTCGCAAACTACAAAGCAAAGGTTCGATAGCAAGGCAATACAGCTGGCCAGACAAAGGGGCACCCTTGCATAATGCCCCTCTTCACACTAATTGGGCAACTAATGGCTCCACCAATTTTAAGCATGATTGACACCTGTGAGTACAAAAGCTGAAACCATGACAAAAAACCAGACCCAAACCCGAAACTTTGAAGGGTACCAAAGAGATAAGAATGATTGACCCTATCAAAAGCTTTTTCTTGGTACAGTGACAACAGACCTAAATCACTTGAAAAAAGGCTATACAGTTCAATCATATCCCTCACCAAGAACAGATTGTCCAGGATAGTACGGCCAGGCACACAGTACGTTTGGTCAACATGCACAATATTATGCATTTGAGTTTGCAGTTTATTAGAGAGGCACCTTGACAAGATCTTATAATCAGTACACAGTAAAGCTATAGGCCTCCAATTTTTAAGAAGTCCCATGTCGCCCTTCTTCGGAAGCAGAGACAGCACTGCCCTCGTACAGCTTAGCGGTAGACGTCCAGCAAGCTTGGCCCACTGAAACACTCCATGTAAATCCCCGCCAATAGTATCCCAGAAAGCCACATAAAATTCCGCAGGCAGGCCATCAATTCCCGGCGACCGTCCAGAAGACAGTTGGCGGACAGCCTCAGTCAGGTCATGGAGGAGGGCTTTGGCCTGAGATGCCGTCAACCTCGGCAAATCCCGCAACAGATCATTTGTGCAGCCAGGATCCATGATAGCAGCTCCATAAAGGTCCGTATAGAAGTCCACTGCAATCTTTCTCATCTCGGTGGCCTCAGTAGCTAAACGCCCATCAGGATGCCGAAGAAATAACATAGGGGTCCGATGTGTTCCCTTCTTTTCAAGGCCGAAAAAAAGCACTGGGGGCATCCATGTCCCTAAGGCTAGAGACACACGCCCTAACCAAAGGCCCCCTTCACCTTCTCATAAAGAAAGGATTGCAAAGCTTTCGTATGCTCATTCAATGAGTCTAGCATCCCCATATCTGTCCCTTCAAGCACTTGACCTTCTTGCAAACTAATTTCCCGTTCAAGAGCCCTAATGGTTCTCCTGACAGTAGCTGTCATATGAAATGTGTACTGCTGACAAAATACTTTTATTTGGGAATTACCCACTTCCCACCACAGTCCCACATCATCAAAGTCAGGCTTTCTCACTCGCCAAGTCTCCCAAAAAACTAAAAACTGTTCACAAAAAAATCATCATAAAGCAAACGTACATTAAATTTCCAATAATACGTAGGTGCTGAAGTCCCAGGTAAAATCAGATCCAAAGAAACCATGTGATGGTCGGAAAAAACCACAGTGGGCCATATTCACAGCTAAAACACCACACCTGTTTACTTCGGCAATATAAAATCTGTCGAACCTTGCTGCACTGACCCTTGTCCCAACAACCTTCATCCACGTGTACTGCCTGGTGGTATCATTAAGCAACCTCCAAGGATCAACCAGGCCACAGTCCCTCAAGAACCCACCTAATTCCACAGCAGACTGAGGATGAGGCTCTTCTCCATTCCTGTGTAGCCTAAAATCTGTAGTGCAATTCCAGTCACCCCCCAAAACAACAAAATTGGAGCCTTTAAACGTCTTGAGAGCACTCTTCAATTTCTTAAATAGGTTCACAAGGTCACCACCACAATTAGGTCCATAAACATTAACAAACAAAAAACTCTTCCCCCTGACATCCGCCTGGACAAAAAGAACCCTACCTGGTTCAAGCTCAGTAACATTCAACCGAGCTATCCCCAACCTCTTTGAAAATAGAATTGCAACCCCCCCACTGAGGTTTGAAAGGTGACTCAGGGCATACTTCCCCTTCCCACCATAGGCTCCAGTCCGCATCATTATCTCTGTCACTGTGGGTTTCCTGTAAAAACACCACATCAACGGTTTTATATTTCAGAAGTTCCCCCAAAGCAGTTGTCTTTTTCGCCTCTCTACCCCATTGATGTTTAAAGAGGCTATCCTGAGCTTCTCCATACTGGAGCTGGGAAAGAGGAGAAACAGGAAAACAGAAAAGCATCAGTAGGATGACAACCACACTGACGTGCACAGAACTATCGCTTAGCCCAGGTTTTACCCCTCCGCAGTTTGGTAAGAACTTTTTTCAGCCGAAAACTCTTCTGTTGACTGAGCTCATCAAAACTTGCAGTCTCGTGAATCTTCGCTACAGATGCTATAAAGCAGTCAGTATTCGGGAAAAAAAGTGGACACGTCCACAGACTTCCCAAAAGTCTCATCCAGAAAACTATTTATCTCCTGAACAGAATATAACTGCTGGTCCTCACTCGTCGGCGACACCAGGTCAGAGAAGTCTGACAGGGCATCTGCCTCCTCCCCATCCTCTACCCGCAACATCTCTGCACACCCTGCAGACTCACCCCCCCTCCTGTCCTAGGAGAGCAAGCGAGGCCCCTGCATCTACAGACCCCCTCCCAGAGTCGTCACCACCTCCCACCAGAGCAGCACTCGTCACACTCAGCTCACCTGATTCACAGGATGTGCCCTGCTCACCTGATTTCCTCAGTTCACATGATGCATTCAGCTCCTCTGATTCACAGGATACACTCGTCTCATCAGATTCACTCATTGCACAAGATACACTCGGCTCATCCGATTCGGACAATGCACTCGGTTCACACAGTGTAAGCGGTGCATCGGGAACACTCAACTCACACGACACGGTCAGTTCATTCAGTTGAGCCCATTCACTTTGACCAGTCGCGTCACCCAACCCACTCGGCCCCTCTAGAGTGCTCGGCTCATGGGAGTCATTCGACTCCTTCAGTCGAGTTGGCTCAGTCGGTTCACCTGACTGATTTGACTCACTTAACTCCGCACACGGAGCTACAAACGTTGCCCCCCACACCTACAGCATTGCCGGACGCTGCCCGTTCAACCGACCGGGCTCCATGCGGGCAGGCCAGCCTCTTGTGATGGAGTCAGAGGGGCATCACCCCGCCACACAGGGGAGACACCATCCTCACACCCTGCCACCCAGGTCAGATCCCCCCAAACAGAGCCAAGAGTACTACCAACACTACAGAACAAAATCAATCACTGCATGAGAAGAAGAGCAGAAAAATAGAGAAATTCAGCCCTCACTCACACACGCACTCACCACTCACTCTCACACCATCTACCCACAATCCCCCAGAGAGAGAGAGAGAGAGAGAATATGATTCATTACCTTTATCTAGTGGACTACAAGCTTTCCAACACCTCAATTCTGCACTCACCTACTGAATGGGAGCTAATTGACAGTTCATTGTGTTTTTGCAGAATGGACTATAGGTGTCCGTTCAATTGCACTTAAATGGGAATGTGAATGGTGTGTGAGTCAGCTGGAGTCAACAGCTCTCCACACACACAGGCACACTCTTGAGCCTGGCACCCAGCCAGTGCCTGCACAGCACCCAAAGCTATTGCTATCAACTGAAGAGCTGCTCAATTAACTCACACTGCCCACACTTATACAGTGAGAGGGAAAGAGAGGGCAGAGGGTGTCATTGCACAGAAAGCACATATGCATGAAAACACACACACATACACACACTTCCCCCACAGACATGTCTCAGTCTGCCAAGCCATTTGAAAGTGAAAGATGATGTGTGCAGACATCTGTCATGCCCTAAAGAGCAGTATGTACATGGCAGTGATATAGTGTGTAGGAGCTCCTCATCAGGGACCCCCAGCAGCTGGAAGGTGTACTGTTTTAATCTCAGGACTGACATAAGGAAAGCTAACCTTTTGCCCCAGGGTACAGCTGATGTGTTCATTCACTGACCACTGCTGTACCCTTGATCAGGTCACTTTAGCCCATGTTCCTTTACTATACAGTGTGTGCAGAATTATTAGGCAAGTATTTGAGAAGATTCTGTTTATCAACCCAACAGACTCATAAATATCAAAGCTTAATATTTTTGGAAGTTGGAGTGTTTTTTTTTTTTAGATTTGGCTATCTTAGGAGGATAACTGTTTGTGCAGGTAACTATTACTGTGCAGAATTATTAGGCAACTTAATAAAAAACTTATACCCATCTCACTTGTTCATTTTCACCACGTAAATCAATATAACAACACAAAATTTAGAAAATTTCTGGCATTCAAAACCAAAAACAAATCAGTGACTAATATAGTCACCTTTCTTTATGATGACACTCAAAAGCCTTCCATCCATAGATTCTGTCAGGTGCTTGATCTGTTTACAATCAACATTGCATGGAGCAGCAACCACAGCCTCCCAGACACTGTTCAGAGAGGGGTACTGTTTTCCCTCCCTGTAGATCTTACATTTTATGAGGGACCACAGGTTCTTTGTGGGGTTCAGGTCAGGGAAACAAGGGGGCCATGTCATTATTTTTGTTTTAGACCTTTACTGGCCAGCCACGCTGTGCAGTACTTGGATACATGAGATGGAGCATTGTCCTGCATGAAAATCATGTTTTTCTTGAATGACACTGACTTCTTCCTGTACCACTGCTTGAAGAAGGTGTCTTCCAGAAACTGGCAGTAGGTCTGGGAGTTGACCTACTGATATACTGATATACTGATAAGATATTTCTTGGCCTAGTCTTGATATTTGATCTTGTTTCTTGTTCAAAGGTGGTTGTTTTTCAGCCTTCCTTACCATGGCCGTGTCCCTGAGTATCGCACACCTTGTGCTTTTTGATACTTCAGTAACGTTGCAGCTCTGAAATATGGCAAAACTGGTGGCAAATGGCATCTTGGCAGCTTCACGCTTGATTTTCCACAATTCATGGGCAGTTATTTTGTGCCTTTTTTCAACACACTTCTTGCGACCCTGTTGGCTATTTGCCATGAAACGATTGATTGTTCGTGATCACGCTTCAAAAGTTTGGCAATTTCAAGACTGCTGCATCCCTCTACAAGACATCTCTCAGAGTCCGTCAAATCTCTCTTCTGACCATTTGGGAGGAAAGAAAGTTGCATAATAATTAAGCACACCTTATAAAGGGTATCTGTGTTCAATCCAAAGAATATTTCTTATCATGACTAGTTTGATTATGATAATCATTTTGTGAAGTGTATAAAAAGCAATATTGTAGGGGAGATAAAGCAAGGTTGTAAAACAGGATGCAAAACTGCAAAGCTTTACTAATCGGAAATAAGCTACAGGCATAATATCACAGTACACACCAAGCCACCTCCTGAGCATACATAAGAAATATGAATTTCATGTCTCAATTTTACACTCATTAAAAAAACAGTTGCACCCAGAAGGAGTAATTCAATTGCAAAGCACGACTGCAATGGTGTCATGCCAGATTCACTCAGAATGTAGAAGGTCATCTTCAATGAATCCCACTTTTGTCTTTCAGTCTTATAATCATTTACTTTTCCTGGTAACCTTTATCTTCATTCCCAATAGCACTTATAACCGCACACTTCTTTGTGCATGCAGCTATTTTTTTATACTGTGTGTATAAATGAAGTGAATGCTTCCGTAGAGAACACTGGTTACTTGTTTACTTGTTACTGCTTATTTGTTTAAATCAATATACCAGAAAAATATGGCTTTTTACAAGGTTATGACATTTAAATGTAATGAAAATACACCCTACACTGCATATAGGAACAAACAAAGGCCAGGTAAAAATAAGAAAACAGAACAACCAAGAAATAAACAGGTAAAATCAAAAAGAGAAAAAAGTGGGCAAAAAAGTGTAAGACTCAAGTATATTTGTGAAAAACAGAAGCAGTAAAGCAGTACTTTGCAATGTGACTGATAAACAAATAGGCTTTTATACATGGGAAAACAGGTGAACATGTTTAATACTCAGGTGAGGATTTGAAAAACGTTATAATTGGTTGGTGGAGACAAGATTACAAGGAGTCAATCGGGGCAGGACCAGGAAACATTACATGTTTTCTTCTTAATGTGTTAAATTTAGGAAATTCTGTAAGTAGGAGCTTTGCTCTATGATTTATAAAAATACAAATTTGAGTTTGTTCTCTATAAAAGATGCATGTATTGTCATTTATATAACAAACAAAATATTTAACCTAACATTTGCTTGAGAAAGAAATTGCTTCTGTGTGTTCTGTCTCCTGTACATATAGCTGATCACTATATATATCCAAAATTACCAGCATCAAAAAAATATTTCATTTTGTACACATTTAACATTTAATACTGGTTTCTGTCTGGTGTCTTTTGCTAAATATTGCTAATTGAGTTAGACAACCAACACACATTTGTTTTTTTTCTTCCAGCATCCTGTTTGCCGACATTGTTGGTTTCACCAGTTTAGCGTCTCAGTGTACAGCTCAGGAGTTGGTTAAACTGCTGAATGAGCTCTTTGGGAAATTTGATGAGCTTGCCACAGTAAGTGCCCATGGTAATGTCTGAGTACGTATGATGATGTGAAACAAAGTCAGATTGAAAGTGCCCAAGTTTGTAAGTCTGTTTGACAGTTCTGGTACTTTGTGCTGAATCAGTCGGTTTTACATCCATTCAGACATTTGATAAAAAATCTGTACTTTTACAGATCTTAATAAACCCTTTGGGTGTCAACAGCAAACAGTCTGTGTTTGCTGTCATCCATGTTGAGAACACACACCCTACAAATGTGACACAACCACGAGCTTCCCCCAGCTACCATATACCTTACACATTCTGATCCAAGAGGAAGAATAAGGAAGAGTTAGATATATTTCCTCCCCTTGGAACCATAAGGTTCTATCTGACCTTTTTATAAAAATAAATTGTTATTTATAAGTTCTTAACCTTGTTTAAGGTGTTTTATGCATTAGAGACTCCTGATATAGAAAACAGAAAGTTTTCATGTGTCTCCATATATTTCTATATGTCAATGTCACTATAAAGACTTTAAGGCTCAATATCTCAAAACTGCTCAGAATGCAGAGAGAACCTTAAAGTTCCAAGGGGAGGACATTTCTCTTCCTCTTCCTCTGCTCTTCTTTTACTCTGCATTGTGTGTACCTGCTCCTAGCCCTCTTTTCCCACACATCACAGGCCCCATTGCTAAATACAGTAGTGCAATACAGAGGTTTCATGCAGCTCTTTCAGAATTAATATTATCAGTCACAACAGAAAAAAAAAATTCAAAACATTTTGAAGCTCCTGGCAGCAGCTGGAGAGTATTTCTTGCACAGATGGGTGTGTGTGTGTGTGTGTGTGTGTGTGTGCGTGTGTGTGTGTGTGTGTGTGTGCGCATGTTTTTTTAATGTGACAAGGGGCTTCCCATAGTATTGAGATGGCAGATGGAACAAGACACAGAGATTCACACACACTAATAACACTCCCACACATACATAATCCATTTTTCCTTTTCCCTTTTCTCTTCCTCTGGCCTAAAGGCCAAATTCTAAATTTAACATACAAATGCCCAATTAAAGGTGAATCATATCCTGGTCTTATGATCACTGTCTTACAGTTTCATTACTTCAAGCTGGCTCTTCTCTTCCCTTTCCTCTCTTCTCTCCCATTCTTCTCTTCTGCTTTTCTCTTCTCTTCTATCCTGCTTTTCTCTTCTCTTCTCTTCTGCTTTTCTCTTCTGTTTTCTGTTCTCTTCATCTCTTCTCTTTGTCTCTTCTCTTTGTTGCTAGGCACAGTGTCTGAGAATTTGTGAACTGTCATATTCACTTCATCTTATTTATATTGTTCATTAATTTCGAACAGTTTGAATTTCAAGTGTGTAGATTTACTAGTCTAAATATAATCTGTTTAATTGACACTCTTATTGTATTTACACTGTAAGGTGTGATAATATGTGCAGAAACATTAGCAAAATTTTAATGGGTGTTATTTGGTGCATATGTCAAAATTGGTTCTTGATATCAAGAATACGTATTTTAGCTTATGCATGTATCTGTTTTTGTCTCAGACTGTGTCTTTTAGCTGCTCTTTCTCTCTTGCTTTCTAAGGCATGAGTGGGAGGAATTCTACTTCAATAGTTTATCTCAGCATTGTATCCCCCCTCTATCTTTCACTCATTCTTTCTCTCTTTCTTGCTCTCATTCTCTCTCATTCTCTCTTCCTCTTTTCTTTATCCTTTCTCAGCCCCTGTCGCTCTCCCATTCTATTTCTCTTCCTCATTTTCTCTCTGTCTCTCTGTTTTTCCTTTATTACATTAGCAAGCAAGGTGATTGTAGAGACACAATTTTCAACAAGATGCAGATGTCATTTTAAGAAATTAGATGAACTAATGGCCTATAATTGCTTATGTTGCACACACTCTTGCCACACTGTGTGTGTGTGTGTGTGTGTGTGTGTGTGTGTGTGTGTGTGTGTGTGTGTGTGTGTGTGTGTGTGTGTGTGTGTGTGATTGACAGGAGAATCACTGCAGACGGATCAAGATCCTGGGGGACTGTTATTACTGTGTGTCAGGTTTGACTCAACCCAAAGCTGACCATGCGCACTGCTGCGTGGAGATGGGCCTGGACATGATTGACACCATTACGTGAGTGTGTGTCTACTTTTCCTACATAATGTACAGACACAGGTTATACACGTCAGTCTCTGGACAAAGCAGAATTGCTGGCTCCATCTACCATTGCTTCTGATGCACCAAAGCAACTGGAGTGTAGAAAATGAAAAACAAATATTTACACTCTACTAGATTGTAACTTGATGTTATAAATATTATCAACACTTCTTGTGAATATGACAGGTTTTGAACCTCTATTTGCTATTTATGATCTATAGATCTTGTTGTCTTGAGTTCAAATAACACACTTTTGAGTACAAATTTGTATTTTCTTTTGTATAACAGATACTCAGATGAAGCATATTGCAGACTACTTTGGGTCAGATTTTAGCAAGACCATTTGATTTTTAAACCACATATATGCAAGGGTGTGGGAGAGGAGCAGTATTCATCTGATGTGTGATAATGTGCTGAACACACTTATATTTAATTATTCATAAGTCTAGTGTAGTTTCATATACGTATTATAGCATCATCTACTCTGGTCAAGTAAAGCCAAGAATAAGTGCAAACTTGTGCTTTGCCTACAGGATGGTGTAATTGGAGACACCTGCTGTGAAGCATCTGCACTAGATTATTTTGACAAATGAGCTTAAAAGCAATTAAAATAAAGATCTTGTTTCTGTAATTGGCACTGGTTGTCTTTTAAATTAGAACAACCTTCAGCAATTGAGTAAGATGTAATGAGACAAATCCTTGAATGGTATAGTATTCAGAGTGAGAGAGATTAGTTAACACAATCTCTATGGTTGATTTGAATAATTATTAACTTCAAAGAGGTGTGACTTTACTTGTATTTTTGTTGTCTAATTGATGGAGTGCACAAGGGAATGTGAATGTACTAAAAAGACCCTCCTACTTCTTATCTGAATTAGTACCAGTGTAAAAACATGGTAAAAACAGTGCAAAAACAATGTATTAAAGCCACCAAACTTGTTTATTTAATTTATATTTTTTAACAAATTTCTTTTTAGATTAATAACTAGATTAATAACTAGTTAATGGTCATTCTTCAGCACTATGGAACTGTGAAAGTTAAAGTGAGTAATGGTGCTGAACTTTCTTTATTACATTTGCAGTCATGTGAAAAAGATAGGACGCCTCATGAACATATTTGACTTCTGCTCTTGGGCTGAACTTGCTAGAATGGCCTGACCTGGCCATCTTGGCAGTTGTTTTAAATGTTCTTGTAAATTATTTTCAGGAAAGCGAAACAGCTGATTTATAAACACAACGTAACACTTGTTTTGTTCCCAGCCTTTTAGTGTTATATTCCAATTGCTTATGTCTACAACAAATGCAGAATTGCCTAAATTCATCATACACTTTGCTTCTGTGACCACGGGAAAGAAAGTTACACATTTTCAGTGTAGAAACAGTCGATTTTGCATCTTTTCATTCATACAGTCAGACTAAGAACACTATATGCATAACAGTTCAAAAGTGTGTGGATTTACAACTATACTGCAAATAATTTTCACAAATCAGTCTCCAAATATAGTCCCCATCATGTTCTCAATATCAATGATATCAAGATTAGCATCAAGGATATGGATTTTGAGTGGCATCCTGAAGCCCATTGCAGCATAGTTCTTTATCAGAGTCTGAACCAGTTGTGCATAGTTTTCATCTTTATTATTGCCTATGAAGCCATGAACCACTGCGACAAAACTGTTCCAAGCCCCTCTCTCCTTCCTATTAAGCTTCTTGGGAAATTTGCTGTACTCTGTTCTTGATTTGTGGTCCGACAAAGACACCAGCTTTGACCTTTGCTTCAGACAGCTTAGGGAAAAGATCTTGGAGGTACTTGAAAGCTCTCAATTCCTTATCTAGAGCTGTGACAAATTGTTTTATGAGTCCCAACTTGATGTGTAGTGGCAACACCTTGCGGGGGTCCACCAGTGGCTCCCACTTTGTTGTTCTTTGCCACAGAGAACTCTGTCTGCTGAGTCCAGTCCTGCCTGTGATAGTGTGCTTCAGTTTCCCAGCTGTCCCAAAGGCACATAAAGCAAGGATACTTTGTAAAACCACCCTGGAGGCCCATCAGGAATGACACCATTTTGAAATGTCATTTTGACATTTGAATCTCAGCCGTACTCATCATACTTCAAGGCACCTGACAACATCTTGACACTGGTCTATTCCTCTTTCAGGTGCTCCGAGTGAGCTACAGGAAGAGATGGATACTTGTTTCCATTGCATGAACTGTCTATGAAGAGGCGCCACTCTTTCTGGTTACAGGTGATACCTAGAGCCTTGAATATACCAGCCCAACCACATTGTTGCAGAAGCACAGTCCATCTTGATGAATGAAGAAGCTGGAAAAAAACTTGGTGATGCTTCCTCTGATCTGTGACTTGGACGCTTTCATCTAATAAGTTCCATTGGTTGAGTCTTGATGTCAGATGCTCAGCGGTGGATTTGGTGAGACCAAGGTCTCTGATCAGATTGTTGAGGTGTTTTTGGTTAGAGTAGTATGGCTTCCGCTCCTCAGCTGCAGTCCCAGAAAGTTCTTCAAAGTTCTAGATAATTCTGGACAGTTCTAGAAACTTCTTTAAAGTTCTCACAATTCCAGAAGCTTCTTGAAATCTATATTCATGTCAGGAATGGACAGGCAGAAGTGATGACGAAGGGGCTGGAAGCAAATGCAGGGGTTGATGATTTAATAGTTAAAACACAAAGCACAATCCGAACTGAATTTACACTAACCAAATACAAACTACAGGGCTGAACAAAGTACAACAGTACCAAACAGAAACAAAGAAACACTGACTACATTCACAGGTAACATAACAGTGGACTGACCAAGACAGGATGGGACAACAGGTCTTAAATAAAAAAGTGACATTGGTAATAGCTGGGACAAACTAACGAGAGGGCAGGTAAACAGATTAGACACAGGTGGTAATGTGTGGAACGAGGGAGGAGACTATGAAAAAAACAAACCATGTGCTAAGGAGGACATGAGAGAAACTGACAGGGAAGACAGGGCTGACAAGAGACAGACATGACATTTCAGCACTGAATATATCGCGAATAAACAATACATTTCAAAATATCACTGTGCTGACCACAAAAGCAATGTTTGATGGGAATTAAAACTTTTTTCCTATTAATTTAAGGCACAGAGAATTGGAAAACTGGGAACTGGGAAATAGTTATGTGTAATTATTTTCAGATCTATTTAAAATTCCTTCTCAGACTCTGCATCTTATACCTTCTTTCTGAAGGCCTTAAAGAGCTCTTTGGATCTCACCATTAGTGATCCCACTCAGTTTAACTATCAAGAGTAAATCAAACTAACGTCTGAGATTTAAATAATACAGTTTCGTCCAAAGTCATTTCTAACGATGGTCTAATAATTTGCAGTTGCTTTGTTGCACATGACTCTAATTGAAGGCATTTTAAATATTAATAACTTCATGCTCACAATAAAATTGCATTTTTTATGATTGTTTTATAGATGATTTCTTAGCTAATATAACTAAGATATTTCTAGGCATGCAATTGTCTTGTGAGGAAGAAGTCGCTTGGCACAAACCAAACAAAGACCCGACTATGCCACCTGCATGGATCTCATTATTCACTATTCATTCATTCATACGTGTATCATTACTATTAGCCAATCTTTATTTATCCTCCCTCCATTTTTATTTTTTTTTTATTTTATTTTTTTCACTTCATTTTATTTCCATTTTCCATCCCAATGTACTGTGCCATTGTTATGTGCTCTCTGGTGTCGACCAGAGGAGGATGGGTTCCTCTCTTGAGCCTTGGTTCCTCTCAAGGTTTCTTCCTCCTAAACTGAGGGAGTTTTTCCTTGCCACTGTTTGCCTACTGGCTGCTCATTTGAGGCTTGGACCCGGATCCTTTTAAAGCTGCTTTGTGACAACTTGCTGTTGAAAAAGCGCTATATAAATAAAATTTGAATTGAATTGAATAACAGATTTTAGCTAAACATTTTAAGAAAGGCACATTTGTGAGCACTGACATTAATATAAAGCAGCTATTTTTAGCTTTCATCTTAAACTGATGTAGATGTGTTGATTTATGTGGACTGTTGTCATTATGGTGTCAGTTGATGGGCATGATGATGATGTTTGCATGATTGAATGTAATTTAATTCAAATAGAGCTTTTTGGCAACAAACACTATGTCTGGCATAACACAAAAAATGAGTATGCGAAAAAGCACCTCATGCCCACTGAGAAGCATTGGGGAGGATTGGTGACTTTGTCTAATGGACAATGTGAATCAACTAATCAAGCACTAGGCACATTCCTGAAAATTGTATTGTCACAAGTACCCCACAGACTGGTCTAACTTCCTGGTTTGGTCTAAAATAGCTCAGAATTCGCTCTGAAACCAACCGCCTTTGGCACCATGGACAGCAGCTCAAATAGATGTGCCAGTGGTGGATGATTGGATGCAAAGGAATGAGAGAGTGTGGAAGGATACCAACATCTGCATCAGCAAAACCCTCAGGAAGTATAAGGAGCATGTTGACCAGAGTAGATGTGACACTTTTTCCAATCAGCAATGCAATTGGGTATGGTTGTCCACCTTCATGTTTGAGGGGGTCTGCAAAAAGCTGTAACCCAAGTATATTGGTCCTTATTTGGTGTCTAAGTAAATAAATGATGTTATTTACCCATTACACTTACCTGCATAGTTCTGTGTGTCTAACACATGTTTATCTCCTCAAGCCTGTAGTCCTGTTACATTATCCTCTGTTACACAGGACTCAGGACGTTTTCCATGATCTTGTGCTCAGTCATGTGACTCTATCCAGATCTCAATCACTGGAGTTGGTTCACCTGTGTTCGTGTGCTTATATGTCTCTTTGCAGTTTTGCCTCACCTGTATTTCAAAGCATTTAGTATGTTTATTCTGTGTATGACCTTGTTCCTTCAGTTTTTGCCTACAATAATTCAACCTTGTCCCTGTTTTTTTTTTGATATCCTGCCTATTTACACACACCAATTTACTGGTATGCCCTTTTTGTACTGGTTACTTTGTTTGGCTATTGACCTGGACTATTTTGACATTGATTACTCTCTATGTCTCTGTAATTAAGCTTCTGTAACTTTAACTCTGTGCATCCTGACACAATGGTGTCCATGGGCTGTGCTAACTTTTTTCATGACTGCATGTCACAAAACTTGAATATTTGTAATAATGTTCATTAAAGTGAGAATAATACATTTCAATACTTTAATGGAACCCACACATTTACTGCTGTCAGTGCCCAGAGAGATAAAAATATTTGTGTGTGTGTGTTTGCAGGTCAGTTGCTGAGGCTACGGAGGTGGATCTGAACATGCGTGTAGGTTTACACACTGGCCGTGTTCTTTGCGGAGTTCTGGGCTTGCGAAAGTGGCAGTATGACGTCTGGTCAAATGATGTCACGCTGGCCAACATGATGGAGGCAGGAGGACTTCCTGGGTCAGTGTCAGTCTCTGAAATTTATGGTGCTGTCCCAGCCAACAGTTACATAAACAAAATTGAATGTATTCTTATACCCATCATGTCAATAACTTTAATGGAATCCACACATTCTTACTACACATTACGGATGTTCCATCAAGTTGTCATTTTGCCCATGATCTGACTCCCTTAATGCTGAGTATCAGCCGATTCTGGTCCAATCCAATATGTGTGTTTTAATTAATAATACAGCCTAACAGTTTAGATAAGATGTGCTGTTAATTAATAATGTAAAATCACTTTACTTTCAGTTTTAGTAACTGTTTTTATAATGAAACATTCTGGATGCATTTAGTTTAGAAGTGACTTTTCTTAAAATGACAATTTTATAGTGTGGTTGATATCTTAAAAATCCAGTCTGATTGACTCCCTGACGATTCAGCTCCCAGTGCCTTTAAAACACCACAGTCTAAGCCAGTATTCTGAATTCCTGCAGAGCTGTTTCATAAACAAAGAAAGGCAATGGTTCTCCCACTGATTAAACAGCTCTGTTTCACCAATAGTAGTTTTATGTAGAATTGTATATTGTTTCTGGTATTATGTTGTCACATTCCACTGTAAAACAGTCTAATCTCCTTTATTTACACTCTGAGGCATTCCTGACTGCTGCCATGTTCAAGCATAATGTGTTCCAGATGGAATCCTGAAAACCATGGTTAAAACTAAGACTCAAAACTGGATTGGAATTACAATATATAATGGAATGCACATCTTAAAAGATTCATTAAAATACTCCTGGATCTGCCCTGATCCCCGATACACAACATTAGATTGGGACATTGTTACTATGAACTTTGTCCTTATTTGTGTACTTTGTGTATTTTGTACATTTTGTATGTATTATCTTAGTGTCAAATATAGTTTTTAAAACATTGTTTCACAGTCACCCATAGTGCTGTCTCAAGTAAATTAGACCAATCAGATCTAATTCTTTGAGATTGCACAATAAAGATCATTTTGAGAGTGCAGTCATTTGGTAAGGTTGAGAAAATCACTTTGGATTTTCTAAACATACACAGCAACAGCTCTTATACAATATGGAAAGAAGGATTTTCTATGAAAACTGTAATGTTAGCAATCAAGAAAAGCAAGTAATTTATCTCATCAGAAATTGATGTACACATTTGTTTCTACACCTTGTTCCTAATTATTGCACATACAACTTTTTGTTTTTATTTATTCGCTACAGTTTTAAAATGTATTTACTGTAAGCAAAATGTACTTTTGTATTAAATGAAGTTTTTGATGAACATGAAACTGTGCTTTATACTTATTTAGAGCACTAATAATTAGCTCTTTTAGGTTAGCAAAATCTTTGACAAAACACAGTATACTGTATTTACACTTTTGGGGGACAAAATATCTCAACACATTTGCCAAAAAATTACTTAAACAAAACAGATGGATGAAGACTGGCATGGACCCATGGACCTAAAATAGATGTTCAGAAATGATTATATATGCTATGGCTACCTTATGGTACAAGATAGACATTCCTTCTGTTCACTTTGACTAACGCCATCACCACAGTTATGAAGCTATTATTACAAGCTATATTCAGTCCTCACTTTCAGCTAATGCTCTATCTGTGTTTTCCACAGTAAGGTTCATATCACCAGGGCAACACTGGAGTGCCTGAACGGAGATTATGAGGTGGAGCCCGGCTACGGCAATGAGAGACACGCCTTTCTCAGCAAGCATGCCATTGAGACCTTCTTCATTGTGCCCTCACACAGACGCAAGGTAACACGCATGTGATATACCTCAATATTTGTCAATAATGATATCACAAAAGACAATATATAAAATAGGACATTCATATGATGTAACATCAACATTGTAACATTGTAGAGCTAGAAAATGATTTTGATTTCTGCAAACACGACTGCAGCAACAAGGTTGGAGTTATTCTCTAACTTAGCTCTTGGAGTTATCCATTCAGAAATGATGCAGAACTTGCAGGAGGTAGAGTAATTGTGGCACTGTTTTAAGGTGGAATTTCAGCTTCATGCTGTGAGATGAACACACAGAAAACAATATGTGTTGTTAAATTAAGTTAAATTTTTGTGTCAAAACATTTTATATCAGTTACATCCAGTGAACACATAAATCAAAGTAATAAAATATAGAATATGCAAAAAAATGTCTATAGTAATAATAAAAATACCAACAGACCAAAAATAAAAATTCATGGCCTGATTTTTACAATAAATTGCTCAGCCTTATATTTTGTGCATATTATGCAGCCCTGTAAAATACTTTATTAATACCTAAAATACATTATCAGACACAATTTTCTCTTAATGGCTGCTTATTGTGCTTCTACCAACATTGAAGCTGTCACTGTCAAAAGACTATTTGTAATGGTAATCAAATTGCATACGCAAATATATCAAAGCCTTCATTTGCATGTGTGCTTTAAAGATCACCTCTACACTTACAAACACACTCATGCCCATGTGCAGCCAGTCTCTTTGACCTCAATCTGCAATTCCTGGAAATGGAGCCATTCAGATAAGCCCCTCTTTATATCCTGGTTTATTTTTAGACATTTCATTGCTGTCTTTTTTCACATTCTCAGCTTACATCTCTTTTTTTAGATATTTGTAATTTTAACAAGTGCTGATATCCATTCTGCTTTTATTTGAAAAAGCAGGTGAAATCTCTCTTTGCTGTTTTCTCTCTCTAGATCTTCCCTGGTTTGATCCTGTCAGATATTAAACCTGCAAAGAAGATGAAGTTTAAAACCGTCTGCTACCTGCTAGTGCAACTCATGCACTGTAGGAAGATGTTTAAAGCCGAAATTCCTTTTTCCAATGTCATGACCTGCGAAGATGATGATAAGGTGGGTTTTGTATGAGAATGAGTGTGTGATGAGTACATGTGATTATACACTTTAATATGCACAGTACTATGCATGAGTGTGAAATGGTTGTTGTGATTGATTTAAAGATTATAAAGCTTGGGTGGATTTTATTTCATCACTCAGCGCACACACATTCACAAGTGTGCACACACTGCTCTAATCTGGTCTTGCACTCATATTTCTCTTCAAGCTGACTGGATGACTGCAGACTTTTAGCTGATAAGGTGCTACACATATCATAGTCCAATCAGATGTAGTGTTTATGAAAAAATGTTTTAACATTTCAAGATGCCCCAGGTTTTATAAAGTTTTATTTTTTTTATAAATAAAAACAGAATTTAAAAAGTAGCATGTTTTTTTTAATTAAGAGGGCATAGTCATATACACTTACTGCCAAAAATAGTTGCACCGGAAGGAGTCAACCAATTGCTCGACTGCAATGGTGTCATGCCAGACTTTCATGGCGTCACACAGAATGGCAGAATGGTCTTCAGTAATAAGTTTTGTTTTGTTTTGGTGGAGACAACCAACAAATCCAGATGAATGGTTTGTTGGTCTGGTGAAGGCCTTGTATCATGGGAACTTTGTACAATTGCATATCACCTTTGGTCTTCATTACAGACACTTTGACAGACCAACCTTTAAAGAGGTTGTAACCAGTGGCCCTACTTTTTCTGAACGCACACTCCTGTGTGCTGTTCCAATTGGACAACTCTCGTCCTCATAGTGCTGCAGTCTCAAAATCTGACCTTGAAGGTGCTTAGAAGTTATCTTGGGTTTCTTTGCAACCACTCATGCGGAGGGTAATAATGGTCTTGAATTTCCTCCATTTATACATAGTCTGTATGACTGTAAATTGATCTGAGCCCAACTCTTTAGAGTTGGATTTGTAACAGTCGGATGAGTATAAGCAACTCTCTTTCTGAGCTTGTCAGAAATCTCCTTTGTTTGTGCCATGATACACTTCTACAATTATGTTGTGGAGATCAGACTTTGATAGATCCCTGTTCTTTAAATGATGATGCCCACAAGATGCCCACTCATACCTGATTGATTGACTTTAATTTCATCTTCAAATTATCTTATAATTCTAAAGGTTAACAAACTTTTGCTACTCACATATATGTAATATTGGATCGTATTCCGCAATACATAAATGAGCAAGTGCAATATTTTTTCCTGACTTTCTCCCTGTGCATTTGGAAGTGCCAGTTCCCCATCCCCATTATCATCACTCTCCCCCTATCACACGCGATGCTCCTGACACTAGCACTGCTTCCTCAGATGCATAAGACATCATCCACTGCCTCTTTTTGAACTGCTGTCATTTTTATTCTTGTTGGACAGCCAATGTGCTAGGAGGAAATACAGAAATTCTAGAGATTCAAATGGGCTCACAGACTTTCAAGCACCATTGTTAGTAATGAATTGTGTGCTTTTTTGTGTGTGTAGCATTTGGTCATTTGGGGAGAAATGTAGGAGAATATCCCCCCAAAAATTGAACTGGATCTTAATCACTGAACTGAAGTTTTATCAACCTGCTAAATATGTTAATTTTCATGGCCCTTATGTGCATGGTTGTATGTTGTTCTCAGGGCACGACATTATATTACATTAGCAGATCACATATTCAGGCATTGTTAATTCTTGCTTTGAGAAGTTGTATGAAGGCATCATGTATCATATCAGATTGTACATTGTGATGGCACCATTAGTAGTACATGGGAGCAGTGTATTGTGCACTGCATGTTGGCAGACTGAGCTTCCATGCATTAATGGCTCTTCTGCGTATGTCAGTTTACATATGTACTGTGTGTTCACTTCTGTGTGCGCGTGCGTGTGTGTGCGCATGCTTGTGTGTGTGTATGCGCGTGCGTGCTGTTCAACTAGTTTGTTCTGCCTGGAATTAGTCTTAGGTCGTGACATTCAAGCCATCTGTCTGAGTATCTGTGTGAACGTTCTCGGGACAGGACAAGATGCTCTATTGAATGCTGAAAATTTTGAACAAGTTTTCAGAGTGAAGGTGACTGCTCCTGCTAATGCATTGTGAGTCATTGATCTGATGATGGTGCTACATCTACATTGATTTTGGATTTACTCTAAAGTGGAGTATAATATAGCTTTATGGTAATAAAACTGCTGTTTTTCAGTGTTTTGTAAATATACTCACTGAGCACTTTATTTGGAAACTGGTACATTCATGCAGGTATATAACGCAGATAATCATGTGGCCACAATGCAATGCATAAAAAATAATGTATGTATTGAATCATTAAGAGGTCAGAGGTTTACACTCCTTACCACATAACCCACTGCTGGTTTTCCAGAGACGAGCTTTGCGCACAGCTTCAGAAAAGTTGCGTAGCCGAACGTCCTTCTCAGCTGGAGCCCTGCACAACTCCCCTGGGACGCGTGTCAACCGCTACATTGGGCGACTGATCGAAGCTCGGCAAACTGAGTCAGAAACAGCAGACCTCAATTACATTACTCTGACCTATCGGAGCAGAGAAAGAGAGAAGAGGGTGAGTGCATACACATGCAGTATATAGTTGCTGTGAGAACAAGGGTCTTATAGACACATGATAACATTAGACAAGACTGGAACATGATAATGAAGGGGCAGGGTTACAAATCTGACACAGCTGGGAATGGGCGGAGACAGGACATATGCTCAGAAGCACTAGGGGAGATAAACAAAACAAAGATGAGACCAGAGGGACAAGACAGATACGTGACAATTGCAAACCATGCTATATTTTTGGGAGGTGTTTTGAATGACAGCAACACACACACACACACATATATATATATATTATATATATACACACACACAGAGAAATGTACACCCCTCACATTTCTGCAGATATTTAAGTATATGTTTTCATGGGACAACACTGATAAAATGACACTTTGACATAATGAAAAGTATTCTGTGTGCAGCTTATATAACAGTGTAAATTTATTCTTCCCTCAAAATAACGTGTACAGCCATTAATGTCTAAACCAGTGGCAACAAAAGCGAGTACACCCCTAAGAGACTACACCCGTAAATATCCAAATTGAGCACTGTTTGTCATTTTCCCTCCAAAATGTCATGTTACTACATCTCAGGTGTGCATAGGGAGCAGGTGTGTTCAATTTTGTAGTCCAGCTCTCACACTCTCTCATACTGGTCACTGAAAGTTCCAACATGGCACCTCATGGCAAAGAACTCTCTGAGGATCTTAAAAGACAAATTGTTGCGCTACATGAAGATGGCCAAGGCTAAAAGAAGATTGCCAACACCCTGAAACTGAGCTGCAGCACAGTGGCCAAGATCATCCAAAGAGCAGGGTCCAGTCAGAACAGACCTCGCGCTGGTCGTCCAAGAAGCTGAGTGAACATGCTCAGCGTCACATCCAAATGCTGTCTCTGAAAGATAGACACAGGAGTGCTGCCAGCATTGCTGCAGAGACTGAAGAGGTGGGGGGGTCAGCCTGTCAGTGCTCAGACCATACGCCGCACACTTCAAATTGGTCTGCATGGCTGTCACCCCAGAAGGAAGCCTATTCTGAAGTCTGTACACAAACAATTTGCTGAAGACATGTCAACAAAGAACATGGATTACTGGAACCATGTCCTATGGTCTGATGAAACCAAGATTAATTTGTTTGGTGCAGATGGTCTCAAGCATGTGTGGCGGCGATCAGGTGAGGAGTACAAAGATAAGTGTGTCATGCCTACAGTCATGCATGGTGGTGGGAATGTCACGGTCTGGGGCTGCATGAGTGCAGCATGTGTTGGGGAGTTACATTTCATTGAAGGACACATGAACTCCAATATGTACTGTGAAATAATGAAGCAGAGCATTGGTCACAGGGCAGTGTTCCAACATGATAATGACCCCAGACACACCTCTAAGACAACCACTGCTTTATTGAAGAGGCTGAGGGTAAAGGTGATGGACTGGCCAAGCATGTCTCCAGATCTAAACCGAATAGAACATTTTTGGGGTATCCTCAAACGGAAGGTGGAGGAGGGCAAAGTCTCCAACATCCGCCTGCTCCATGATATCATCATGGAGGAGTGGAAAAGCATTCCAGTGGCAACCTGTGAAGCTCTGGGTGTACTCACTGTTGTTGGTGCTGGTTTAGACATTAATGGTTGTATACTGAGTTATTTTGAGGGAAGAATAAATTTACATTGTTACATAAGCTGCACACAGACTATTTTTCATTGTGTCAAAGTGTTGAGCACATTGTGTTTGTGTTGTCCCATGAAAAGATATACTTAAATATCTGCAGAAATGTGAGGGGTGTACTCACTTTTGTGATACACTATATTCTCATACTAATGTAGCTTATATAATATAGCTCTCCAGTCACAAGCCAGAGTGATATTGCTGCTGCTCAGTCTGTGTTTCCACCACAGCTATGCATCCAGATTGATGTGAATCAAAATCTGTGCACTCGATACAGATCACAGATTATTCATGATCTGTTACACCAGTAATATTGGTACATCTCAATGAATTAAAATATTGAGGGAAAACTTACTTTCATTCATAATTTAATAATTAAAAAATGTCATACATTATTACAAATATGTCAAGCCTTTTAGATTTACATTAGCTCAGTGTGGCTTATAGCTCATACAAGTAACACTAGTAGACTGGAGTTGATTTGATATAACTGTAACGTATGCGGACTCCAGGAACAGTTAAGTAGAGGCGGAGTTGTAGATGTATTGTGTGGATTAAAGACAGAATAAACATAACGACAAGACATGCAGACAAGTAAACAAGAAGACCAATAAAGACAGACTGGGACTAAGGGGCTTATATACACAGAGAACATTAGACAAGACTGGAACATGATAATGATGGGGCAGGGTTACGAATAGGACAGACATGGGAATGGGCAGAGACAAGACATGTGCTCAGAAGCACCAGAGGAGATAAACAAAACAAAGACTAGTGGGACAAGACTGATACGTGACAAAAACACATTGGACCAACAACAGATTCTGCAGATTTTGTGCCTCTAGGATTGTCAGACTCTTGATTGTCAAATGAATTGTTGAGTTCTTGTTTTGTGGAGGGTGTCAATCATCATCTTCTGAACAGCTGTCAGGTCAGCAGTCTTCCCTGCAGTTGTGGTTGTGTGTGCTGGACTAGACACAGTATTTATACTAAATTGTTTATATTGTAATTTATTCAAAAATAATTTAATAACCAAGAACTAAGTTCATAAACACAGCATCTCAAAAATCTTACATTTAAAGTAATATTTCGAGGTTTTTTAAAAAGTTGATAGTGACTGATTAGTGATTTGGTCAAACTTGAAATGAAATAATCGGAGATTCTTGATTTTTGATTTTCATGAGCTATAATCCATACAGATCCACTGTAAAAAAATGTATGAAATTTGTCACTTTACATATATGAATATAAAATCTGACACTTTAACTTTCATATGAATTGGACATAAATCGACTTTTTCACAATATTTAAATGTTTTAAGATGCATCAGTACATCAAATGTACATGCAAGAAATCCCAAAAAATAATGACCATATCTGCTTCATATACTTGAAGGACTCAGTTGCAACAACAAGCTTTTGTGTTTGACATTAATTTCATTTTGTGATGTACTAAGCTACTGAGGCTGACACTGAAGTGTTGGAAATTATCACATCTTTTTGTCATCACTGTTGCACAAAAAACATGTTCAAAATGGCAAAAAAAAAACCCCTACTAAATATTCACTGAAAGTCAATGTAAAAATATTTTATTCCAAGTAATTTTGGAGCATTTCGATCGGTCCATTCATCATGATATTTTGACACATTGTAAAGAACAACTGTCAGGAAAAAAAGAAAAAGGAGTCAATTATGACAGTGAATGGTATAAGTGCAAAATGTTCTTATTACAGTGATGATCACACTTCATATATTCCCACAAACATATTCTCTTACTTACACTAAGAGATGAGTCTGTAATATTTGGAGGGATCCAGAATAAAACTGAAGATATAGACAGGAACAGCAGTCTCACAAACCCACACACAGAAACAGGAACAAGCACACACATACATGCACGCACACACACACACATTGTTCTCCTGTGCTTTGTGACTCTTCTCACTTTCTTCCCCACATTTATTCCCATCCTTCCTTGTATCTGTGTCTCTCTCTCTCACACACACTTTCTCTCTGCCGATAGGAAGCTCTTACCCAGGCTCAGTGGCAGCATAATGGCAGTTTGTGTGTGATGCTTTCAGCACTAATGATAAGAATGCATCAGTTTGTGGACTGCTGGTGGGCTGTATGCTTACTGACACTAATATACACCATTTCTGTCTGTGCATGTACACAGACACAAAAGGACACACACACACACACACACACACACACACACACAAAAGCATGCATACACACAAGTCAAAACATGAATCAATATTGATTTTGCACCAATCCTTATTGATTTTATAATTTACAAATGCAACATTGAGTTACAAGTATTTTGTGAAGCTTTTCACAACTATTCACCATTAAACAAAATTTCAACATTTTTCCAACATTGAAAATCAACTGACATTATTTGGATATTTCAGTAACATTCAAGTGTTAAACAACACTATCAGAAATATAAATTGATCTATTTGAAGAATATTATTACAAATATATATTACAAAAACTTTTCTGGCAGATATCATCCAGACACAGTGACCTACCTGAAACTAAATGCTTCTCTTACAATTCCTGACTGAGATTAGAAATTAGACTTTTTCAGGCCTGTGATGTCCATACCTGGTGTGATTATGTGAAAGCATATATACATTAACCTAAATATATTAAATTATATATATATATATATATATATATATATATATATATATATATATATATATATTATACTATATAATAGTTACATTAGTCGACATGTGTGTTGCTGAGTAATTTAAGAATAGTTATGAAAGCCTATTTGTCAGTAGTTCAGATTTCTTTAGTTCTTTCATGATGGGTTACACTGCTAACTCCTTCGACTCCTTAGCACATACGCTAAGCAAAACAAGTTAAAACCCTTGAGTTATATGGCCTCTGCCTAATGAAATATCTGTTGTTCTACTGACTATTTTAACAGGACCAATAAATATATTAATGCATCTCAAATATGTGAAAATTGAAAAAGTTCATTTCTGTTCATTCAAAATTTTGTATTGTTAAATGTAATGTAATTTCAAGTCATGTTTTTGTTTTACTGTTGATCAGTATGGCTTATAGCCATAGGAAAATGAGAAATTCATTAATGAAATATTTCAAATATTAAAATATTTAAATTTAAATTTGAACATTTTACTAAACAGACAGTATCATCTTTAAAAATATTTGAAATATATCATTAAATGTAATGAATATGAAATATGACTGGTGTCTGAGGTTTAAATGAGACAGGCTCCTCCAAAGTTCTCTCTAATGATGGTCTAATTATTTTCTGCTGATATGTTGCACCTGATCCTAATTGTAGGTTTTTTATGTAGATGTCTATATGTCTTAATGGGAGACGTGTTTAAAAATATAAGGAACTTCAATGGGTGTGTTAACTTTTTCAGCGTTCCACATGATCATATACAGGGTGAAATATATATTTGAACAAGTTATGAAATATATGTACAAATAAAACAGGACACTCTCTTACACCCGATTGTCTCCCATTGATTGAAAACATCTGACTTATTGCTTTCAAATTTTATACTAATCCTAATGGTTTACATAGTTTTTCCACTCACAGACACAGTGCCCTCCACAAATATTGCCCCCCTTTGTTAAAATGTGTTCTTGGGTTTCTAATATATATATTTTAATTATAAAAATATAGGTTAACAATACAAAAAAGAGAAAAATCCAACCATTAATTTAAGTGCATTTATTCGGTAGGAGAAATTATTGACACCCCTGATGTTAATACTTTGTACAACTCCCTTTTACCATTTTCCATACCAATACCATTTCACAAGAGGAGAATATAGAGACTGGGATCTTCTTCGCACAATCTCCAAATCGTCCAGAGTTGTGGATCCTCTCCTATGCGTTCTTCTCTTCAGCTCACCCCACAAGTTTTCATTTGAGGTCTGGGGACTGAGATGGCCATTGGAGGAGTTGATTTTGAGTCTTGTGAACCATTTTTGTGTAGATTTGGACATATGTTTAGGGACATTATCTTTCTGGAAGGCCTAGTGACTATCCATCTTCAGCTTTCAGGTAAAGGCCACCAGATTTTTTTTGTTAAATGTCCTGGTATTTTAAAGAGTTCATGGTGCCAAGCACCGTAACAAGGTTCCTCAGGCCTTTGGAAGAGAATCAGGTCCACAGCATCACCAAACTTTTTTGTTATGCCAGACACACTTAGAGAGTTTCTTTATCTTGGTCTCATCAGACCAAAGAACATGGTCCCAGTTGAAGTCTCAGTACCGCTTAGCAAACTCCAGGTGTATACGTTTATGCTTGTAAGTGAGAAAAGACTTTCTCTCCCAAACAGCTTGTTGGTATGTAGATACTACTCATTGATTCAATTCTCAAACAGCTTTGGTTAACTTTTCTCATAGTATGTGGTGGCAAGATAAACCGTTGTTTTAAACTTCTTAATGATTCCTATGGCTGTAGATGGAGTCTTATGACTTATGAAGGTCAACAAATATTATCAGTGCCCTCAAAAGCATAACTGTCACAACTGTTTTACCAAGTGGTAAAACACAAAAGTAAGTAGTGTAGCACCACTACCCTTAAGTCCCCTCTTAGGGAGGCAGGCACAGTTCTTGATACCACACTGTAACAAGAATCACTGCAAAAGATTTCTAATGTTGTATATGATTTTATTAAACACAATATGTAATATTGCATTTGTATTACATCGCTGTTACATGATTACTTAAGTGTTATTTCTGATGTAGTTGTCAAGGCTGTAAAATATGAATGTTTATTTGTTGTCTTTCAGTATCAGCAGGTGTATGATGACAGCTTTATCAGCGCTGTGGCAATCTCTTTGGTCCTCACTTCACTTTTTGCTCTTGTCTACTTTCTTATCATCCCTCAGTATGTCTCTCTCACACACACACACACACACACACATCACAATGTACTACAACATGTATATAGTACATTCACTGAATCAGTCTTCCTCTGGGTGTGTTTCTATAGGGGTCTGGTGATTGTCATACTGCTGGTTCTTTGTATCTGCTTTCACATGGCGAGTGTAATGTACCTCCACATCACTCATGTGCAGGTAACTCACATTAACACCTACACACACACGCACTACCAACATGAACTGAAACTGAAATATACACTGGCATTTTCTCACCATCTGATTTATGCTAATGTAGACCATATGGTATTGTCATTTAATGTCTAAATTATGTCCTCTGATGTACTCTCTCTCTGTCTCTCTCTCTCTCTCTCTCTCTCTCTCGCTCTCTCTGCAGTGTTCTCCTGAGTGTCTCACACTGCAGATCAGAACAGTGCTATGTGGCTTTTTGGTGCTCCTGACATATTCTGTGACCCAGGGGTCTGTGGTGAGTGTGTGAGTGTGTGAGTGTGTGAGTGTGTGAGTGAGTGAGTGAGTGAGTGAGAACATGCAAAAATTATGTTGTCCAGTCATTCCATATTATTTAGCCCCATGAGACTTGAAGGCTGTAGGAGCTCCTATGTCTTTTCCTTGTTACTCAGTAAAATGGAGTGGAAAAGCTTTTTTTTTTTCAACATTTAAGTTATTGTTCAGTTTAGCTGTTGGAATTTTCCATTCCACCTTAAGTGGTGCAGAATTTACAGGAGGCTATTTTAGGGTGGAATTTAAGATTTGTGCTGCGAGATAAGCACATTGTTGACTAAACAGCATTATTTATATCTTTATAATTACACTTTAATATATTTAAATCCAGTGAATATATGACTAAATTTCTAGAGCTTTTTACTACAATTAAACTGCATTAATAAACGCTGCTAAATGTTATAATTTTGTTTTTTGCTTTTAAATGCAGTAGACAGGCGCTTTAAAAAAGCACCTGCAATGAGCTTCACGTTTGGATTAGTTGTCTGTTTTTCCCGCCTTTTCTGAATATTTAAACTCCTCCCAAAAACTTGTGAACAGCACTCATACATGATCAAAATGGGAAAGACTAAGGAGGATTCCAAGGCCATCAGAGACAAAATCATGGAGGGTCACAAGGCTGGCAAGGGGTACAGAACCCTTTCCAAAGAGTTGGGCCTACCTGTCTCCACCATTGGGAGCAAGTGGAAGGCTTATGGAACTACTGTTAACCTTCCACGGCCTGGACAGCCTTTCAAAGTTTCCTCCCATGCTGAGGCCAGGCTTGTTCGAACAGTCAAGGCTGACCCAAGGACAACAAGGAGGGAGCTCCAGGAAGATATCATGGCAGTGGAGACATTGGTTTCAGTCAGTACCATAAGTAACATACTCCACCGCAATGCTTTCTGTTCCAGGTGAGCCTGTAAGGTAACTTTACTTTCAAAGCACCATGTCAAGGCTTATGATCACTTGGAGGACTCTGAGGCAGACTGGTTTATGGTTCTCTGGTCTGATGAGACCAAGATTGAGGTCTTTGGTGCCAACCACACCCATGACGTTTGGCAACAAGATGGCACTGCATACAATCCCAAGAGTACCATCCCTACAGTCAAGCATGGTGGTGGCAGCATCATGCTGTGGGGCGCTTCTCAGCCAAGGGGTCTGGCCATCTGGTCTGCATCCACGGGAAGATGGATAGCACAGCCTACCTGGAGATTTTGGCTAAGAACCTCTGTTCCTCCTTCAAGGATCTTAAGATTGGTCGTCTTTTCATCTTCCAACAAGACAACGACCCCATGCACACAGCCAAGAAAACCAAGGCCTGGTTCAAGAGGGAAAAGATCAAGGTGTTGCAGTGGCCTAGTCAGTCTCTTTACCTTAACCCAATTGAAAACTTGTGGAAAGAGCTCAAGATTAAAGTCCACATGAGACACCCAAAGAACCTAGACAACTTGGAGAAGATCTGCATGGAGGAGTGGGTCAAGATTACTCTAGAGACCTGTGCCAGCCTGATCAGGTTTTATAAAAAATGATTAATAGCTGTAATTGCAAACAAGGGTTTTTCCAAAAAATATTAAACCTAGGGGTTGAATAATAATTGACCCAAACATTTTTTGTTTAAAATGTATTATAATTTAACTGGGCAACTTTTATTTTTTATTTGAAATATTTAGGCATCTGTTAATAAATTCTGCTCTTGTTGACAGTTTGAAGGCTCTAACTTATTTGCAACTTGTTACATTTGCAAAATGTGCAGGGGGTTGAATACTACTTGGAGGCACTGTATATGTGAAATACAAAAATGGTCAAAAAATTATTACACTACAGTGTTTATGTGTATGTGCCCTCTGCTCTACAGGTGGCATGCATGCCATGGTCCTGGGAGGGGAACTCCAGTGTCTCCATTATCACGGTTGTCATAGTTAACAGCACCGCAGCGGGAGCGAGTGTGTGCAAATACACTCCGTATGTGTTTTTGTCATGTGTGATGGCATCGCTCTCTGTGGCCCTCTACTTGCGTGTGTCATCATTACCCAAAATTCTCCTGCTGCTTCTCCTCAACATCATCCACACTGTCGTCATGGAGACCAGTGGCTACCGGCAGGCTGTGGGGTGAGTGGGACTGCATTATTGGACGACAACATCAGACCTAAACACATTTTAACTGTAGTAATTGTTAAACAAATCTTGTCAACTGCATTAATGTTATTAATTATTTATAATGAATATATGTGTGTGTGTGTGTGTGTGTGTGTGTGTGTGTGTGTGTGTGTGTGTGTGTGTGTGTGTGTGTGTGTGCGTGCGTGCGTGCGTGCGTGCGTGCGTGCGTGCGTGTGTGTGTGTGTATTTTATGTGTGTTTCATCTGTATGTAGAGGAGGCTTCTTTCACACATATGGGTATGATCCTGTTTTGGCAATGCTGCTTTTCTCTGGAGCCCTGATACTACACTGCAGACAACTGGACCTCAAACTCAGACTGGATTACCTCTGGGCCACTCAGGTACGTGGGTCTAAATTTACCTGTCCAAGTACTGAACTGAGGCACTTCTTTCAGCATTTTAGTATGAAATCAAATTTCATATCTGAATCAGCTGTTTTAAAGGTCAGAAAGCTAAGTTAAAGAACTCATAAGTTTATGAAGTTTTAACAGTGTAGGACTGCCACCTTGTGGACAATGTGAATACATGATTTTCAAAACCTTTAATACCATTCTTGAAACTTCTAAATGAGCCTAGTCATGGCACATACAATTTTTAGTTCTGTATTGTATCACTGCTTGTATTCATAATGTCAGAAAAAAACAGGTTATTGTTTTCAGGTAACTCACTTTATGACAGTTGCATATGATACATACTGCAGGGTTCTTGAATTTGGTGGATTTGAAATGTGAAAATATGTATTGCATGTAATGCAAAATATTGATTTTGCATTGTAAATGTGTCTACTTTGTGTGCATATGTGTCATTGTCTGTGTGGTTTACAGGCTGAAGAGGAACGAGATGACATGGAAAGAGTAAAACTGGACAATAAGAGGATTCTGTTCAACTTGCTTCCTGCGCATGTGGCCCAGCACTTTCTCTTGTCCAATCCACGCAACATGGTATGTCTACATTAATGCAGAAACATCCTTTATTCCTACCTCAAAGTCCAGTCACACTCACCATCAGACTCACTCTGCACAATTCATAACAGTTTAAATGTGGCTATATTAAAAGACAGGCCAACTGATTTTAGCATTTCAGAATTAAGAAAGTTTAGACTTTTCCTAGTTACACAGACATGTACAGTGGTGTTTGAAGGTTTGTGATCCCTTTAGAATTTCCTATAGTTCTGCATAAATATGACTAACAATGAGACAAAATACTACAGTTAAAGAAACAGCATAGCCTTGCATTTAGGGAACCAGCCTTGTTTGAGGCACCTAACTCCCCAACTGCTCCCCTGGCTTTGTGTATAGTGCCACTCCAGGCACTGTGCTCCAGTGTGTGTATTCACTAGTGTGTATGTGTGTTTCACTGCATAGATAAGATATACAGGTTTATGTGCTGGAATTAAGTGTTTTCCTGTATCCGCTTCTTATTAAACCAACACTAAGCTAATTTAACACTTAAATGAAACACTTCTTATTTAAACATTAATATATGATGAACCTTTAGTTCCAAGTGAACTTTGGTTTCTTTGTGATTTGTTGGTCAAACACTCCTGGGAAGGGTATTAATTGCCATTAATTACCTCCATTTGTACAGAATCTGTCTCTGGATTTGTGTTAGAGATGGTTTGTAAACTTTTGCAACCTAATGAGCATCAACAAATTTTCTTCTGAGCCCATTGGAAGTCTCTTTTGTTCATTCCATGATACTACAATTATGTTGTGAAGGTCATATTTTGATAGATCCCTGTTCTTTAAATAAAACAGGGCTCCCATTGACACCTGATTGTCTACCATTTATATGAATAAACAGACTCTAATTTCACCTTCAAACTATGCTAATGCTAAAGGTTTACATATTTTTGTCACTCACACATATGTAATATAGGATATAATACTGGATATATTGAATAATATAGGATAATATTGGATACTTGGTCAATAAAATAAATGATCAAGTGTAAAATATAGTAATACTTAGTAAGGCTGGAACAATTGCAGACAAGTTGTGGACTAATTGTGGACCAATTTAGTAAGACATGGGAAGAAATAGTTGTGGATCGGTAGGCGTGGACTGGGTTGCATTCTTTTCATTTACAAAACCAGATGCTTCATTGTTACAAAAAAAAAACCAGATTACATTCAAAACTAGACATTGGGACACAAATCCTGAAAACTGGACTGTGGTTATAAATCAGACATGATGATTTACTGAGTCTTAATTAAAAAAACATTTTTTTATTTATGTGAAAAAGTATTGTACTTTTGATAGCACTGTTTTTTGGTAAATAATGACAATTATGGTGACTTTTATTTTTATAAGTAAAGAAATGTTTCTGTTTTTACAGTTTCATTTAATTGTATTCAGCTCCTCTATTGATATTCTGTGGTTCACACTTCTTTAATTGTAGGGTTATTATTTTATTTTAGACCAAATATAGCCCAAGAAGAAAATAAGTTTGTTGTAGGTAATATGATAGATAGATAGATAGATAGATAGATAGATAGATAGATAGATAGATTCAACGTTATTGTCATTGCTCAGTACAAGTACATAGCAACGAAATGCAGTAATAGAAGCTGAATTCTGCATGTGGTACAGCAGAAAGTTCTACGGTAGTACCAGTAGTACCAAGTATTGGTGTTTTTTTTGTAATGTTGTAATGGTTATTGTCCCTTGAGTACTGCAGACATACTGTGAAGAAACAGGGCTGTTGAACAGATTCATTGCAGTTCCCATTGTCTCCACTCCAGTGTGCTGTTGTAGTGTTCCCTGCCTTATTAGGTAAAAGGTTACCATGGGTTGTTTGGTGATGCTGTGTTATGGTGGTATAAATGGATTGAGGCTTCGGGGTTGGTCTTCCTGCACCACTGTAATTCTTGTAATTCCATGTTATCTTGCAGTGTTTTGGATTGCCTGCATTCCATAGTCCTAATTAAAGAGGACAAATGATTCTAGTCTGTTTAGTACAGTAATTGGTGTGGTTTGGTAGTGCAACAGCTAAAGGGTTAATGTGAGCACTGCCAGACTCTGTTCCTCTCTAAGCCCCTTCCCAGGAAGTGATGTAACCAAACATCCTGGAGCCTCTTATTCAGGAAACAAGCTCCTGTTTGTGGAATTATTTTGTAAACAGAAGCAAGAAGGAAAATCATTTTCCGGCTACTATGCATACACTCCTCCCACATGATCCGTGGAAAGGTTATGCTTTCTTCAGACCCAAACTGACCCAGACACTTAATCTTGTTTCTGAGTTAGAGCTCTAAGCGTTTAATGAAAACTCTTAGCTTATCATTTGTACCTTATACTCCTAACTTATCATGACTGTATCTTGACCCACATACAGTAAGCTGCAAGCTTTTTTAAACACACACACACACACACACACACACACACACACACACACACACACACACACACACATACATATATATATATATATATATAAGGTTCTGTATTGTAACACTGCTGATATTCAAAACAGCAGGATATTGTTTTCAGGTAACTGGCACTTGAACTGTTACCAACAACAATAAATAATTTAACATTTAGACTCATATTAGAAATATTTATTGAGCTACACATGCAAACGTAGTGCCTCTCAGTAAGAGCTTGGCTATTACACATCATGCCAGACATTTCAGAATGGAGTTATAGAGGTTCCTAATTGTGTCCTGTGTAAATCTATTGCAGGCAGCTTGAATATTCTCATCCTTGTTTACATTACATGTGCAACTGAGCATGTCTTATGATGTCTGAATATACTGAACAGTGAAAGATGGGATTTTGTTTTGATGGGTTATTTTTATAGAATATGACTGTGCTTAAATCAGTGAGCTAATAAAAAGCATCAGTCATTATTTCCATCTGTTTCAGGACCTGTACTATCAGTCATACTCTCAGGTGGGTGTCCTTTTTGCCTCCATCCCCAACTTCAACGACTTCTATATTGAACTGGATGGGAACAACATGGGCGTGGAATGTCTGCGGTTACTTAACGAGATCATTGCAGACTTTGATGCGGTGAGAAAGTCTGTCTCACTCTCCCTCTTTCACTGTTTTTTGGACTGGCAGAAGCCTGATAGGTTCAAGTTCACGTAAAAAAATTGAGCACTTGCTGTGTAAGTTGGTATAATCCCACCCAGCGGGGCCCTAATTTATTTTGGTCATTTCAGCAGCTGCTTGGCTCTTTTTCTTTGTCTGTACCCCTGTCTTTTTCACTGTTTCTCTAGCTGCTGGATAAGGAGTGCTACAGGGACATTGAGAAGATCAAAACCATTGGCAGCACTTACATGGCAGCAGTGGGCCTTGTTCCCACTACAGGATCCAAGGTATGCTGAGCCTCTGTGTATAGAAGCAGAGCTTAGGAGCACAAAGAAATAAGAATTAGTGCATTGCGTGTGAGTGCAAGCCTCACTGGAGCAGAATGTTGATGTGTCATGCTGAAAAATGTTTTACCTACTTTAAGCCTTTTCTGCTTACGAAGCGAAAATCTCATTATACACACACTTTCCAAATTTAAACCCCAATGTGCAGGGTAAGCCTTTAGTGAAGAATATCAAATCTAGTACACTATGTCTCCATTAAGGCTTTGCTTGTCTTATGGCTTTGAGTAATTTTAAGTTAGGCTATCATCATTCTTAGCGACTTACGTTTCAGTGTTATGTTTCTCTGTGGAAATATAGTGTAGCATATACTGTAATTTATGCAAATAAAAAACACATGCTTTATTCCATTATCCATCTTCTTTTCCTCTTTTCATGAAGCCCAAGAAATCCATCTCAGCACATTTATGCACAGTGGCTGACTTTGCCATAGAGATGTTTGATGTTCTGGATGCAATAAACTACCAGTCATACAATGACTTTGTGCTTCGAGTGGGTGAGTGAACAGATACTTTTGAATAACCAGTCACTGAATTATGAACTTACTGTGTGTGTGTCTCTGTGTGTCTCTGTGTGTCTCTCTCTGTCTGTGTGTGTGTGTGTGTGTGTGTGTGTGTGTGTGTGTGTGTGTGTGTGTGTGTGTGTGTGTGTGTGTGTGTGTGTGTGTGTGTGTGTGTGTGAAGCAGAGGCGTCATAAATATTTATGTGTATTCTGAGCAGTGAGTGTGTATTGTATTCTGTATCCTGTAGATATTGTTAGAATGTCCTGAGTGTATAATACATTGTACATTTCGGTACATACACAACACACACAATGTTCACTAGTAGAAGTTACACATAAAATTGATGAATTTTTGTTTGACTGTTTGATCAGGTATAAATGTAGGTCCAGTAGTTGCAGGAGTGATTGGTGCTCGTAGGCCTCAATATGACATATGGGGAAACACAGTCAATGTAGCCAGCAGAATGGACAGCACTGGAGTACAGGGCAAGATCCAGGTAAAACACACACATTTGTATAGCTTGTGTGTTTGTGTTTTATTATTACTTTGTATTTTATATTACTTTGTATTTTATTTATCACTTTACAGTACTTTTCTGTTCTTCAATAGTTAGGACCCCACAGGACCACCACAAAAGAGGTATTATATGCATGGTGGGTTACTCTTAGTACTGCAGTGTCACTGACATGGTGGTGTTGTGCATTGTCCTGGTATCAGTGGATCAGACACAGCAATGCTACTGGAGTATTTAAACACTGTGTCCTCTCACTGTCCACTCTATTAGACACTCTTACCTAGTTGGTCAATGTGGTTGTAAAGTCACTGTTGCTGCACAGTTTGTTAGTCATCCTCTAGTCCAGTTCTCTTCTTCAGTTCTCACAGGATGTTGCCATGCTGTGGCTGGATATTTCAGGTTGGTGGACTATTCTCATTCGAGCAATGACACTGAGGGGTTTAAACACTCCAGCAGCACTGCTGGGGCTGATCTACTCATACTAGTCCAACACATTCTAATACACCACCAGCATGTGTAGTGACATGAGTCATGCAGTGCTGAGAATGACTCATTACCCACATAATATCTGCCTTGTGGGGTCCTGACCATTGTGAAGTGCTCTTATGTGGTAAGAGGAGTTTATTAAAATGTGTATGAAGTGTTGAAACAAAGAAACGGTCATAATAATGTGACTGAACTGTATTGTTTTCTCTCCATTTTGGAGTGAAAAAAGGGAATAAGGACATCTTCTTCAATGTTCATTTTTTGGTCTCTCAGGTAACATTTACCAAGGTCTCAGACATCTTCTATGTCATCAGTAGGAAAGGCCAGGGAATGCATATTTCAAAGCTTTTTGAGAAGCATGGGTGTGGATGAATGATTCTTTTGGATTGTGTTGCAGCTGGTGGCATGTGTAATACTTCAATCATAGAGGGAAGCATGGACTGTCAGTAATATATCTGAAGATGAAAAGAGTCTAGCTAAACATCAGAATCCACAGTGGACTACCCCATGACCAAATTAAAAATCTGTAGACAGACCTCATAAGATCTGTGCACACAGGTTTCTAAACCTAATCTTACCAATAACTACAGTAATTGAAAATAGTTTTGTAGATTTTTTTTTCTAAATGCAAAAAGTAGCTTTGGGAAAGACAAATCTAACTTTGCGAGGACACTGAGGACAAACACATGAATCACTGTCAGTCACTCCTGTTTTTCATGAAATTTCTGTGCTCCTCAATGGACAGTGCAGTTTCCTCAAACATAAAAAACATCATTAACACTGTTTCACAAACTCTGTCCTCTTGTGTACTGGCAGGTGACTGAAGACGTCTTCCGCCTCCTGTCTGGTCATTACCGCTTCCTGTGCCGTGGTCAGGTCAGCGTGAAAGGCAAAGGTCAAATGCTCACCTACTTCTTGGAGGGCTTGTCAGATGAGGGCAGTCTCCAGAAATGCTCAAAGAGCCTGGACCACCGGCTGAACCCAAGTCCTTGCATCCGGACCAAGCTAAGTCCCGCACCTACCGTGAGCAGTTATGGGGTCAAGGCACCTAACGTGGGCCCTGGCCCCGCCCCCTCCAACAACAGCATCTTGTACCTGCCCTCTGTGTCTGTTGACATGGAAAAAGAGGTGTGACTGCCAGGAGACCATTTCTGTGGTAACCAACATATTTGTGAATTGAAGAGTGAAATTGGGGGGAGAGGAAAGAGGACACGCAAGAATGGAGTGACACAAGAGATTGAAGGAACCAGATGGAGTGATGCTGGATAGGCCATCGCTAGAGAAGAAAGGCCAACTCCACTGTCAACAGTGTGACCATGATCTTTACAAGAGAGGAGAGAAATGCTCAGTTCCCTAATATAGAGAATAACCCTTCCCCTCACACACGCGCAAAGATTATGAGCAGTTTCATCTATGTGTGTGTGTGTGTATTTACCACTTGAGTGTATGTTTAAATGAGTCTTCCTCAGTCCAGCTAGATATCAGGGGCTCCTAAACTTGGAGCATGTGTTTTACAGTAATGGCAGCTTCACACCAACAGAGGAGGCAAGCACTCCTCTGTGTGTGTGTGTGTGTGTGTGTGTGTGTGTGTGTGTGTGTGTGTGTGTGTGTGTGTGTGTGTGTGTGTGTGTGAGAGAGACTGTTCAGTAATGCTAGACAATTAATGCCACGGCATCAACCATTCAGAGCATGTATATGTAGTATGGACTGAACAGTTAGAATCACAACAGCGCTGTATTTTAAAAAATTTTCTGTGTGTGCATGTTAATGTGTGTGTTTGTGTGTGTGTGGTGAATGTAGTTGTATGCAGAAGAT
Source organism: Acestrorhynchus altus (assembly GCA_034509495.1). Taxonomy (NCBI): domain Eukaryota; kingdom Metazoa; phylum Chordata; class Actinopteri; order Characiformes; family Acestrorhynchidae; genus Acestrorhynchus; species Acestrorhynchus altus. The sequence goes on from CM067503.1 coordinate 26,904,483, forward strand.
AGTGAGAGTAACGGGCAAGAATAGAATTTGAGAAAATCTAGTACCCTTATGAAACCAGAAACCAATCAGTACAGGAGAACAACAGTTCCTGTTCAGTTTTTGGGAAATCAGTGGAATTGTGAGGCTATTGCTGATTTAAAGCAAATTAACTTTTTGGATTTGTAACCTTCAAAAGTTTTTGTCTCGCAGTCGTTGCCTTTTTGAGTGACTTGCCAAAACCAGAATGAACAGTGATGACACGGTATTTTCAGAAGCCAAATGCTTCTTTTTTGTTTGTTTTTTTTAACTACTGGTAAATCAAACTGGTCAGTTTTGCTGTCATTTACAGTTTCTGATCTTTGACTTGGATGAGGGTTGGGTTCCACCAGGGCTAGGATATGGGTTGTTTGTGCGTCTGTTGACGCTTATGCACAGAAGCTTAGGCACAGCTGCTTTTTGGGAAAACATTCTCGATGTCAGTGTTCACTTCCCTCAGCCCTTGACCTCACAATAAGATGAATATTTTTTCTCGTGTATAAACACAGAGCAGGGAGAACTCTAGCCTCTGAGATACATTTCTACACACTGATAGTAGTGGGTTCCACAAGATCACTAACAAGAGAACAAGCTTGAATTCTAACACAACAGTAAGAAACCTGAACATCTGCTGGGGATGAAAAAACCAAGCAAAAACAAAATAATTTTTGAAGAGGTAAAAATATCCTGTATAGCTTGTTCTGTATTTGTTCATTTTAAGAGTTTTTAAGTAGGCTAATGCTCAACTTGATCCTGCTAGTGCTGCTGGCAAGAGGGATTTAGCCTTGTGCTTGCACAAGGAGTGCTAGCACAGGATCAAACTTGCATGAGATTTAAGCAGTGCGCTAAGCTGGTGGTTGCTGTCAGACGTTTTCTGAGCCTTCCATTGTCTTTTTTTTTTCTCTCAGAACATCTGGGGCCAGATTCACAAAACTGTCTTAAGGAAGGAATTATTTTTAGATGTGCATTTTTCGTAACTTTGGACTTGAGATAAAAGTTATGTGCCTATTTTCAAAAATGTAACACTTCTAAAAATTGAGGATGACCAACAGAAACAGATGAGCTTCTTTCTCAACCAGTGGCCCAACTAAGGAGTGTATAATATAGTGGGAAGTGTTTAAAAACCCTAGCAGCACTGCTGTGTCTGATCCACTTGTACCAGCACAACACACCTGCTGAGAATGACCCACTTCCACAGTGGTCCTGTGGCATCCTGACCTTTTAAGAACTGAAAGTAATGAACAGTGTGTGTAGAAGGAGTTCATACTTTTGTAGATGACCAGAATATGATTTTATATTAATGCAGATTAATTGTAGTAAAATGATCTAAAACATGAGCTGCAGCGCACCCAGATCATGAATCTGGTGATATTTTTAATTTTTTTTCCATAATGAAGTTTTAATTACTTCAATTCATGTTTTTACTTGATATGACTGGCTTTAAACTATAGATAATAAGTGAATCATGACAATGACTTTAAGAAAATAAAAGAATAATAGATTTTTTCCTTCAAGAATTTAAATAATCATAAGCTTTTGTGAACTTGGCCCATGGACTTTATCAAAGCCTTACCAAGACCATGGACTTGTTTTTAAGGCCACAGACTTGTTTAAGAGTCAGTGGCAGGAAAGCATATTTGATCTGATCAGTTTTTTTTTTTTTTTTCTTTCACATTTTTTTTCTTTTACTTTTTCCTTTGATAAAATGTGACTATAGCTTTGATATTTCTCCAGTTATGCCTAGAGAATGAAGTTGGCTTCACGCATGCTGTACTGCATGTCCTTCGCATGCCATAATTCTACCTTGTCTGCTCCTTTTAGCTAAGTGCAATGTGTATCTAATGCATGAGTAATGCAAAAAACGAACAAAAAAAGGGTGACACGTGTCAAATAAAATGAAAAAAGGCTTTAGCTGCACTGCATGAGCCCAGACGAGTGGCCTTTTTTTTTTTTTTTTTTTACAGTGTTTTTCAGATTCAGACCTTTATTAACAGCTTTTTCGCTTTCCCTCTACATGTATGGTGCTGTCAAGTGTTGGAGAAAGCTTGGGAGTGTTGTAGCATATTGCCGCCTTTTTTGGCTCTTGAGGTGACTGCCTCTATCCAGCAGTTCTCTGAGTGGGTGTATTCCTTTGTGCCAACACATATCGTTACCAACATATCAACTCCAGTGTTCTATTGTAGCACAAATTTTGTGATATTGTGTTTGATTCCAATTATGATGTTGTTTTTAAAAAGAAGTTGTAGTTTTCATATGCACTGGATCCACTAAGGGCACAGTCTTGACTTCCTGTAAAACTTATTGGGTGGGATGTTTAGATGTTGGGTGTCTTACCATGGGTTTTGGAAAAGTATTTTCTTTGGAGAAGTACATAACTCTATTGGTGCAGAGTAAAGTGTTCTGAAGTATTCCTATTTTATGTCAAAGAATGAAGCTCTGTAAGCTTGTAATTGAATACAGAAGAAATGCACTGTTTCATACATTTTCAGAAGCTTCAAGCTTCGTTGCACTTCTCATGGCCCAAGAACCTCCCTTCTTTCCACAAGCTAAGGCTATTTAAGGGGCTACAGCTAAGTTTTATCTTTCTATATGAAATGTTCAATCAATATTCATCAGCCAAAATCTTCCTTTTATCCATGAGTAGGCCTAGTTCAGATTTTATTATCCAACAAATGTAGCCACATGACAGAAAAAGGTTCTATTTTCTATTTGCAAACTCCAGTGGCCTAATTTGCTGCCATTCAGAATATTAAGACCAGATCAACTTTATTAATGCATAAATGTGCACAGTAGAAACAAATATATAGACTAGATTTTCATGTAAATTAGATATTTTCATATTTGATACGGGTTGAAATTATTGTATGTATGAAACCTTATGTAGAGTAAACAAAAAGTATTTTACTGATCTTAAATATATGTGCTATTTTTGGGGTTGCAATGTATTGATTGCAATGGTGATATCTGTGAATGTAAATTTCTTATTGAGATCTTTTATACTTGTGTTTGCACTGTTCTGGAATAAAATGACATAGAGATGGATAAAGATTGATGTTTTGGAGTCCCTGTGCCATTGCCCCCATGTTTTTGCAGCCATGTCCTTGAGTTAGTTATATGTGATTGTAAAGGTGTTTGACCTGAGAGCCAGTGGGTTACATAACTAGAACAATTGCAGCAAAACAAGTGACATTTATCCATTTAATAAATGGATAAATCATTTCCAGCAACAATCATAAAAACATTTCCACATTACTGTTTTTTGCACATGATCTGATGCCCTACTATGACCAGGTTGTTTTGGTCTTCTAGTTTACAGTCCACTGTCTACATAATGTAAATCCACTCTTCAATTATAACAAATATGAAACAGTAGGGGGCTGAGTCACAGCTGGACAGTTTCCAGGGTTCTTCATTGGATGTTATATTTTTTCCATTCTAAAATCCCCTTTTGACGAATTATTTAAAGTACCATCCATTAAAACATTCTTTGGGGAACCAAACATTTTTCAGAGGAGTAGTATTCAAGAACACTGAAGGTCATGGCTGCAGATCCTGATTACTATCTTTTACTTTTCCTTTACATTCATGCTGCTTTCCGCCCGGAACAATCTTTTCCCAAATCCTGGAATGTGCCTGCTGTAATGTGTTTTGAAGACGAAGGGAAAAAAAACTAAACAAAACAGATTTTTATCAGGCTGGTGTAAACACAAAGCATGCGACTCATTCTGCCACAGGAAATGCACACTCACCAAATATCCGATTCTGGCTAGTGTATTGTGAGTAATTAGGTGTGAAAAAAAGAACGAGCACACACACACTCACAGAGGACATTTTAAGACACTGACAGGTTACCTGGACATGCCAGTGTTACACAAATAGCTCCTGTGCTCTAGTTCACATGACCAAGAGTTCAAATTGACCCTTGCACTCACAATATATTAGTCATTCTGTGTGCATGCTTTGGGTCACTCTGGGTTTCCCAAAATACATTCTAGCTGATAGTTCTTTAAATGTGCTCTGGAATGGCTATGCAGGTGCTAAGATAAAATTTGACCCAGCTGAGTGGCTACAATCTTCCCAGCTATCTAACTGCACATACACCAAAAAGTCACCTAAATGACAGCTTTCCAGGAAGACTCAGGATTAATTATTAAAAGGAACTATATTTTATTTTCACAAGCCCAACAAAAGGGGAATTAACTGGGTTGTAAATAGACTTGTAAAACCACATCTGAACAATTTCCTACCAGAGTACCTACCTACCAAAGTCAGTGTATTATATAGTATGTATTATTTTTACATCAAGTAAGAACCTAAAATAAATAACATTCTAAAGACTATTTAATACCTAGGGTGAATGCCACAGCACGCACCATAATGCTGGACTATCCACACTGATCAATGTACAAACCATGTACTTTTAAGCCAGAACTGGAGTCACAGTGTAGCATGAACTCATACAAGCATGAAGCTGGACGCTGTTTTTTCACGCACACTGGAGTGTGGAGTCATGCATGTTCTGAAAGGTAGCAGTGTGAATTTCCTCTTGTGGTATCAATCTACAAGCAATCATTTTTGGCACATACTTTTAAGAGCTCTTAAAATGTAAGAGGACAAAAAGTGTTCTAAGTGTTCGAAATGAACATAGAAAACTATTTTCAATGTTTCAAGAACATTTCAATGTTTTTTTTTCTGAATATGAAAAAAACACATTTTATTATTTCCTACTTATTAAATATTAAATGACTTTCCTAGAAATTTACATTAGTTAAATATATAAATAAATAAGGAATGTTTATTTTTAGGAATCTAAGGATATGTGTGAGTAAAGGGAAAATGAAATTGTACTCAGTGGGACAGTAACGGTGTTTTTGTCTCTCATTGTTGTTCCATCAACTTTCTTCAGCAACATGCAAGACTGGCAGGTTTGGACTTGCTCTGCTAATCCTAAAACAAGCTCCTGTGGATGCTTCATCTAATTCCAACTACACACTAATTCCGCCATAGGGCACACTTGAACTTGTTACAAAACATGCAAATATTTTCTCTCTGTCTCTCTCTCTCTCTCTCTCTTTCTCTCTATCTCTCTTCATCTTTGCTTTACTAAATGTTTTAAGATGCTTCCTGGTGATTGCACCTACTGTGTGTGTGTGTGTGTGTGGGGGGGGGGGTGCTGTGGTTCTCATGTTGATGAGTAAGGCATTGGAGTTTTTATTACCTGCAGGGTGGAAATGACTCATGGCCTTTTATGGTCACCATGCCAAGATAAACAGCAGCTTTTGCAGGTCATTACTGTGTGCCACTCACATCCAACCCTGTTCAAAATCACTCAGTTTCACACTGTCGTTTACAAGCCATGCCTATCTCAGGTGTAAGGTCACTGTGAGGCTAATGATTTCCATTTGTAGACATGACTGACAGTGACAAATCATAAACACCTACTCAGAGCGGTGGAAGCCGCATCACTTTGAACTACCTATCAGTCTTGTTGCCCAAGACTGGACTTTCAAAGATGTTTGTCCTTGTGTATGTGTCACGTGTGCACAATGTGTCACTGTTTTATGTTGGAAATGGATGCCTTGTTATTTTGAAGTCAGATTGTTTCCAGCAGGAACACCCAAATTGTGCACCAGTACACAACATAGTCTTGTACAAACTGGTTGGAGGTAAATGAACCCTTACAGTGCACAAATATGTACACTTGTCTGTACATTTCACCCACATACATTCCAGTCCATAACACAAGATTGTCATGCAAGATTATAGTTTACAGACCTTTACACCCACACATGGATTACACTTTGTATCATTCTAATGATCAGTTGTGACATGAACTAGATGAACACACCAAGACCCTCTTGATCCTCATCTATTGCTGTGCATCAGTGGCTATTTAGATGACTATTTAGTTTGACTACCAAAAACAGAACTGCTGAAGTTCTTCATTCTCATATTTTACTTAATGAACTTTCATTTTCCTATTGTCATGTAAATAAACTAAAAACAAAAACAATGTAAGACCTTCATATTTTTATATCAACATATGGACATTTAGTCTTTGAAGAAAAAAGTTAGGGCACTAACAACTTTTGTTACTACTTCAGGTATACCACGTCAGCAAAGAAGACCTAGACAAAACCAGGACACTTGGAACAATATGCTTTGGACAGAATGTGAATAATAAAGTAAAAAAAATGAAATATTTTTTAAAAATTTAAAATTAATTATTCATATGACTACATTTTATGTGAGGTATATAACAAATATATTTTTCTGTTTGCTCACTCATCATTTTTTACATAATATGAAGAAGAGTAAGTGCATTCAAAGTGCTTTCTGGACAGTGCTAATGTAAGCTCTAAGTGTGTGCCGGTCATCAGGATTAAGTGTGGCAGACATTAGGGGATTCTAAGCTGTTTGGAATGTTCAGTTAGTTGCTCAATAGTGACTGTTGGGGAGTGACGTAGAGCAGCGTCAGTCTCTGCGCAGTTTACCACATGATGGACAAAGGGGACAATGTGGGAGGGAAGATGACTCTTCTGACAGTTACATCACAAAACACAAAACTTTAAACACTCTGCTGCTCTGCAACAACAATTAAGTGACCACAGTCACTACCTACATAGTTAGCCTGGAGAATTCCTGTGCAGGAGTTTATATTCTTGTACTGTAAACAGTACAAAAATCTTGTCACCCATTTTGACTAAATTATTATAAAATAATAAAATAATGATCCTTATTTGATTTATATTCAGCTCAAATCTTCCATATGAGCACATTAAAAAATACATACACAAACAAAGGAATTAGTGGGTGGAATCTCAGAAACATCAAATAACTTCACATTCTACACTGAGGTTATAGTTAGGGTTAGAGTCACTCTGATTTACTAATTTAAAAATTCAGAGCTGCCCCCTATAAACAAAAATGTTTATAAAAAAAAACATGTGGACAAAACCTAACCTAGCTTGGAGTTTAACAAGGAGCTGTCACTAACACACATATAACCATAGCATATAGCATGGAGTTTTAACACATTTAACTAGTTAAAAAGCGCTTAAACAAGTAAGCATGTCGCAGGAATGATCAGCAAACATTGCAAAGTTAATAAGTTATCTAACACAGGTGATGATGTGTGTTTTAGGGGAGCTCTATGAATGTTGGGAAAACTGTGTTGTAAACATATTATGTTATATTATTTAATAATTATGCTAATTCTAATTGACACTTTGGCTGATCTGATTAGATGGGCCATATTTAATCACACCCAACTAAAATCTAACAGATGGACAGATGATAGTTTGAAACACTTCTCCATAGAAAAGACAATTTTTTTCTCTGCCACTTCACAGAAAATTCACCACAAAACTATAGAAAAAAGAAGAGAATCATAAAAATGAGTAGACTGGGGCTTTAAGGGTGCCCAAAAGTTTGCATAATTGTGTAAGACAAAATGTGTGTAGCTTAAGACACGCAATAGTTTGTTCAACTTTTTTATGCCAGAAAAAAAAACTAAAAACACATAAAAGCAATATGTAAATATATTTCAGATTTATATAGGAAAAAAAATATTTACATATTACATAATACTGTAAAACTAACTTGTATAACAACTATGTAATTATGACAGTGAAGTAATGCCGTGTGGGCCCACACACAGACCTGGGCACTTTAAAGGATTTAAACATGTAATTGAGGATAATAGCAAAGAATTATAATAGCACCCATGCAGAAGCATGCTTAAACACTGCAGGTGTGTCAATCATTTCTTTATCTACACTGGCTAAGCAGCATTCACATTCAAGGAAGCCAAATCATCATAATGTGCGTGGTGTTAAAAGATGCACTGAGACTACATGAATAGCCACTATACACCACAGTGTAATTTGCGTGTTGTATGTGTGGCTGTTTATGTATATGAATGAGTGTTGCCTATGCCGGGATTTTAACATCAGTCAAATAAACACTTCTCATCTGGCTACTTCCATGCTAGCTGGAGAGAGGAGCCAGAGGAAGCCATACACAATGGATGCCTTTGCATGGGAGTTCATGTGAGAAGGGTTTCCCACACAAACACACACACACACACACATATATACAAAACACTACAAACATACTGGTATTGCTTTAAGGAATTTGATTAACATGAGGCTGGTCAACAGCAATGTCTATCTGATTACATGCTGATACACAAATGACAAATTTGCTGCTCCTGCAATCAATCATTACATGTGGCAGGTGTCAGATATTTATCATATATGTACTGTATGCATGTATAGCTCAGGATTAAAGGGGCAAGTGAGAATAGATGGAAATGCATGCTGTGATGGGGAATCAGCCACAAAGTACAGTTGCTTCCTCAACATGTGAGGCAGACAGAGAGAGAGAGAGGCTTTCCCAATTAAGCACTTCACATGAGTGGGTGTATTACTGTACAACCCCAATTCCAATGAAGTTGGGACATTGAACATAAAACATGAATAAAATCAGAATAAAATGATTTGCAAATCATTTTCAAACTATATTCAATTGGATATACTACAAAAACATTTTTTTTATGTTCAAACAAATAAACGTTATTGTTTTTTGCAAATATTCACTTGTTTTGAATTTCATGCCTTCAAAATGTTCCAAAAAAGGAGCATGTTTACCATTGTGTTCCATCACCTTTCCTTTTAACAACACTCAAAAAGTGTTTAAAACTGAGGACACTAATTGTTGAAGCTTTGTATGTGTAACTCTTTCCCATTCTTGCTTGATGTACAACTTTAGTTGCTCAACAGTCTGGGGTCTCCATTGTCATATTTTGCACCACACAATTTCGATGGGAGAGAGGTAGGCCAGTCTAGTACCTGCACTCTTTTACTATGAAGCCATGCTGTTATAACACGTGCAGAATGTGGCTTGGCATTGTCTTGCCAAAATAAGCAGGAACATCCCTGAAAAAGATGTTGCTTGGATGGCAGCATATGTTGCTCCAAAACCTGTATGTACCTTTTAGCATTAATGGTGCCCTCACAGATGTGCAAGTTACATGTGCCATGGGCACCAACACACCCCTATGGCTTTTGAACTTTGCACTGTTAACAATCCAGATTGTCCTTTTCCTCTGGGCCCGGAGGACGTGACGTCCACGATTTCCAAAAACAATTTGAAATGTGGACTCGTCAGACCACAGATCACTTTTCAACTTTGCATCAGTCCTTCTCAGATGAGCTCAGGCCCAGAGAAGCCAATGGCATTTCTGGATGTTGATATATGGCTGTTGCTTTGCATGGAGTTTTAACTTGCACTTGTAGATGAAGTGATGAACTGTGGTCACTCACAATAGTTTTCTGAAGAGTTCCTTAGCCAATGTGTAATATCCATTACATTTTTAATGCAGTGCTGTCTGAGGGATCGAAGGTCACAGGCATTCAATGTTGGTTTTCGGCTTTGCCGCTTACAGAGATTTCTTCGGATTCTCTGAATCCTTTGATGATATTATGAACTATAGATGATCTTCTTTTGGCTGCTCCCTTTAGGGGTAGCCACAGCGGATCATCTGCCTCCATCTTGCCCTATCCACTGCCTCCTCTACTGTTACACCAACCAAGCCATCTCAACCTGGCCTCTCTGGCTTTACCTCCAAACTGCTCCACCTTCACTGTCCTTCTGATGTGCTCATTTCTAATCTTGTCCATCCTTGTCACTCCCAATGAAATTCTCATCATCTTCAGCTCCGCCACCTCCAGCTCAGCCTCCTGACTTTTAGACAGAGCCACAGTCTGCAAACCTTACACCATAGCAGGTCTCACTACTGTCTTGTAAACCTTCCCTTTCACTCTCGCTGCTATCCTTCTGTCACACATCAGCCCTGATACCCGTCTCCACCCACTCCATCCTGCCTGCACCCTCTTCTTCACCTCTTTTCTGTCCTGTCCATTGCTCTGGATGGTTGACATAAGATATTTGAAGTCATCCGCCTTTATGACCTCTACACCTTGCATCTTCACCTTTCCACCTGCCTTCCTCTCATTCACACACATGAATTCCGTCTTGTCTGTACTGAGCTTTATTCCTCTCCTCTCCAGTGCAAACCTCCATCTCTCCTGGTTCTCTTCCACTTGCTCTCTACTCTCACCACAGATTACAATATCATCTGCAAACATCATGGTCCATGGAGCCTCCTGCCTGACCTCGCCTGTCAATCTGTCCATCACCATTGCAAACAAGAAGGGGCTCAAAGCTTATCCCTGATTTAACCCTACCTTCACCTTGAAACCATTTGTCACTACAACTGACAAATGCACACCTCACCACTTTCTCACTATGCTCATACAGGTCCTGCACCACCCTCACATACTTTTCAGCCACACCTGACTTCCTCATACAATACCAGGAGTTCCTCTCTTGGCACCATATTATATGCCTTCTCTAGATCCACAAAGACACAATGTAGCTCGTTCTGACCTTCTCTGTACTTCTCTACCAACATTCTCAATATAAAAATTGCAGCTGTGATACTCTTTCTGGGCATTAAACCAAACTGCTGCTCACTGATCTGAACCTCTCGCCTTAGCCTTGCTTCAACAACTCTTTCCCATACCTTCATGGTGTGGCTCATCAGGTTTATACCTCTGTAGTTACTGCAGCTCTGTACATCACCCTTGTTCTTAAAAATGGGGACCAGTACACTGCTTCTCCACTCATCAGGCATCCTCTCACTCTCCAGGATTTTTTTAAACAACCTGGTCAAAAAGTCCACTGCCTTCTCTCCTAAACATCTCCATACCTCCACAGTTATGCCATCTGGACCAACTGCCTTTCCATTCTTCATCATTTGTAAATGTCCAATCTCTTTTAGGTGGCATCTCCTGCTAAGGATATAATCCACCTGTGTGCATCTCCCTCAGTTCACCACAGTCATTTCCATTCTCTTTGCAAAACCTACAACCATCTGACCTTCTGCAATTCTTTCATACCATACATACCCAGCACCTCTTCATCCCCTCTGTTCCCTTCACCAACATGTCCATTGAAGTCTGCGCCAATCACCAATCACCTCTCTAGGGACATCTTCTACCACTTAATCCATTGTACTCCAAAATTCCTCTTTCTTCTCTTACTGACAACCAACCTGTGGTACATATGAACTGACAACATTTAAAATTACACCATTAACTTCCAACTTCAAGCTCAGTGTCAATTATAGAATATAGATGATGAAATCCCCAAATTCCTTGAAATTGCATGTTGACAGATGTTGTTCTTAAACTGTGGGACCATTTGCTCATGCAGTTGCTCACAAAGTGGTAAACCTTGCCCCATTGTTGCTTGTGAATGACTCAGCCTTTTGGAGATGCTTGCTTTATACCCAATAATGACACTCACCTGTTTCCAATTAACATGTTCACCTGTGGAATGTTCCAAACAGGTGTTTTTTGAGCATTCCTCAACTTTACCAGTCTTTTGTTGCCCCTGTCTCAACTTTTTTGGAAAGTGTTGCAGGCATCAAATTCAAAATTACTGTAATGGTTGAGCACCACTTAGAGGACGAAGACAAACAAGGAAGTGGAATTACTTGTAGGGGTTTTGAATTTAATGACAAGAAAGTGGGCTACAAAACAAACAGCCAGATATAAATAATCAAATCAAATCAAACCAACATTTATTTGTATAGCACTCTTCATAACTGAAGTTGTCTCAGAGCAGCTTCACAGAAATCGAGAAATAAAAAGGTTAACAACACAGGAACAAAGGATAAGAGACAGATCCCCCAACTTCCAATTATGGAACTTGGATAAAGAAACAAATGTATGAAAATATACAGACACAAAAACAATAAGACTGACAAGGGCAGACAAAGGGTCTTAAATACAAGGACAACATTACACACACCTGGAGCTGGGAAATAAAGGGACAGGGTTAAACCTGAGACAGATAGGAAAGGGTGGAACAAGGGAGGAGACAGGACCCAAACAAATCAAAACTCAGGAGCAAGTGTTTTCAATTGAATATAGGTTGAAAAGGGTTTGCAAATCATCGTTTCTGTTTTTACTCATGTTTTACACAACGTCCCAACTTTATTGGATTATTAGGATTGAAAGAATGTGAGTGTCTGTGTGTGTGTATGTGAGTGTGTGTGTGTGTGTGTGTGGTGAGGATATGTATGGATGGACAAATCACATTAGAATTTCCTCCCCAGCCATACCTAACTTGAAAAAAATATCTCCAGTCCGGACTAAATCTTTGGACAGCTGGGACCATTCCCTGCAAAATGTGGGATGTGTCCTTCGGAGTCCTTAGAGTGGCAGACAAAAGTTTGAGACTCCCTAGTCAGTCCCTAGTTTTCCTGAGGAGAGATGAATGGATCTCCAAGGTCTAATGTGAAGGAAGGTGAAAGATGGAAGGCTGTTCCAAAGCTTAGTTTCTGCAACAGAAAATGTCTGGTCACCCTTAGATCTCAGCCAGAAATATGGAACAGCTTGTAACTGGTACAGCTATGTAACTGGTTTGAGGAATTCAGTAACCAAGAAGAGGAGTGAAAACAGAGCAAGTGCAATATTTAACTTACCATGTAAGTTAAATATTGTGCCATACCATGTAGTGCCTTAAAAACCAACAGCAAAATATTAAAATTAATCCAGAATATAACTGGTAACCAGTGCAGGAAAGCAAACTCATGAGTGATTCTTGCAGGATTTGTTTTGGGACATGCTGGAAGTAACCATTAGAAAATAACTAGGGGGCCTGAAAGAATGCACATAGTCAGCAACATTAATATTCAAGCAGAGGCATTGGAATGATTATTGATTGATATTAGCTGTCAATTATATAATAATAATAATAATAATAATAATAATAATAATAATAATAATAATAATAATAATAATAATAATAATAATAATAATAAAACATAACATTTCACTCAGCATTACAGCACTTTCACCAGCCTGGACTTTTCACAGAAGCAAGTGCATATGTTTGTGTGTGGGTGGTGGGGACATGTCCATACCAATATTTTGGGAGGATTTGACCATATTAATATTTAACCCATGTTTAATATTCTGTATATACCACTGATCCTAAGGGTCAAAAATGACAGACTTTCACTAAACCCTTAAAATAAAATAGCTTAATTGAGAAACAACCTGTCTTTATGAATATTTGGGTGTCTCTTTGCATTGCAGAAAGACTACATTTAATAATTGGCTACCACTTGTTTTTTCAGGGGAATATAAATTATTTTATAACTGTCAAAATTTCCCTTAAGACAATCTTTGTACCCTGGAGGTGTACATCTGTCATGGAAATATAAACAGTAATTTCTAAATTTTTCCAATCTTACCGACATTTTAGGAAATCAAATTTAATGTTGAAAAAAGATCATTAAGGGGCAATTTAATGTGGTGGTGGGTCATTCTTGGTTCATTGAGATTCATTCAAATTTATGGAATATTAGATCATTCAGATGTGCCCTGTTTGAGGATATAAGATGCCTTTTTAGGGAATTGTTTTTTGGGAGATCTATACCAATGTTGAAACCAAACTTGCTCTAGAGACTGTTGTTCTGAATATCCCAGGGCATCTGCAGTTGTAGAAATACTCAAACCAGCCAGCCTGGCATTAATATCCATGTTGCAGACCTGCATGATTTTATGCATCATACTGTTGCCACCCAGTTGGCTGGTTACATGAATGACTACATAATAATGTGCATATTATATATTATACTTGAAATTATTATATACTTGAAATAAATTACATAACAAATGTGTACTGCCATTTATAATAAATTATTCAGCAAAACTACTGCTTTAACCCTTCTGTTGTTGAGTTGTACTGTGTTTGAGTGTGTGTGTGTGTGTGTTACCAGTCCTCAGATGCCTCCTCAAGTTAAACACAGAGACGTATTTTGCATTTTACATTACCTTATTTGGCAGCAGCCAGAGATGCTCAGGCAGACAGTGGGCATAAAGTGGAAGAAAATATATTTAATATATTGTAACTCAAAACAAAAACACTTTAATTAATTAATTATCATTTTGTTTATTTCTTTATTTGTTCCAAAAATTCCTATCTTTTTAACGTGAAAAATATGTTTTATAAAATATAGATATAAAATAGTTCTTTAGACAGTAAAAATCAAATAAAAGAGCTCCTTTTTGCAGCTTCATTTTTAAGAGTATTGCCATAGCATTATTAAGCTTTGTGTGTGTGAATGTATGTGTATGTCTGTCTGTTTGTTTGCAGGCTCTGGCCTTGACCCTACATGACTCAGCTTTGATGAATTTGTTTTCTCTGGCTGGGCCAACATCCATCAGTTTAACAGGCCTTCAGAAGAGAAAAGCACTGCCATGTTTTTGCTTCTGAAGTCACTCCGCTTTCACTTAAGAAGGGATTTACCTTACACAGCAGTGTCCAGGTACAGTGTGCTGGAAGTTTAGAGATGTTGAGGTTGCAGATGTGAACAGAAGTCTTCACACAGTCCCACACAGCTTAACCCACTTCCCACATTCCAAACAAAAGGTCACCTAGGGTAGGATATGTGCAGATGTTTCCAAAAAATAAAATAGAATTTTTGTTAAAAAGAGCACATTTGGTCATCACAATGAGCTAATTAGAAAAACAGAAACATACTAATTATAAACTGGTTCTAAACAATGAAGCACCAATTTTATTTTTAAACTAAAAGCACAAATACATGGGATTGTTCCCAACATTTATGGCATTGTTCCCTAGTAGTACTGTCACATATACTGTCAAAAATATACGGTGATACTATTTTACAGTGATAATTAGTTCAAAATAACAAATTAGATCTATCTGGTACATCTTTAAACATGTTAATGTAAACTTTGTTAATGCAGTGTACATGTAGTAATTGCATGATCTGTCCCTGACCCATTTTAAAAGATAAAAGGCTGAGCACACACTAAGACTATGACCCAACACAAAACAGAGCAGGGCAAAATTCACATTGGGTGTTTATATATGATAAGGACATACTTCAGGATAATTAAAGGCTGCATCTTTTCATTTATTTATATATGAAGCTTAGGCATAAGCTTTGGGATTCAGGCATAAGGAAATCTGTCCACCATAGAGCACATTCTTTTTTTTCCAGATTTTTGCAATAATCATTAAGGGTAAATCTGATGTAGCAGTAAGATGCGGCCATGAAAAAAATAAGGACATCCCATAAAAATCTAACATATTTAAAAATATGGAAATTTGATCTTTGTTAGAGAGGACTTTGGAGGAGGCATCCTTATTTGACACATGTTCAAAAGCGTAGCTTTTTCTATGCACTTTGGCCTTTTGTCCACATGAAAACTGCATCTTCAGAAAGATCACATCAAGGCAAAGAAACACCAGCATAAGACAAAAGTTTGCCAGAGAACATCTAAACAAAGACCACGACATCAAGAACACCATTGTTTGGACAGATGAATTCAAATTTTAATTATTTGGGCACAGTGGCAGTATGCATGTTTGGCACAAACAAAACACAGCATTTGAGCACAAGAATCTCATACGAACTGTGAAGCATGATGATGGAAGTGTCATGGTTTGGGGCTGTTTTGCTGCAGCAGGGCCTGGAGAGCTCTCCATCAGAAACCACTATGAAATCTTTATTGTATCAGAGGGGGCTTGAGGAAAATGTCTGAACAAACACTAAAGCTGAGACATCACATAGCTGAAAGAATTCAACATGGAATTGACATTATTTCAGCCAAATTATTTCAAATGACAATAGGATTTACATGTAGACAACTGTGTGGCACTTGTGTATACACTTTATTCTTGCCACTGATTAAAACATTATCAAGCTGCATGGTACATCTGATCTGTACATGGATTCACTGGATTTGGGACACCATTCCTGTGTTCAACTTAAGCTTCTTACACAGTGGAAAGTCAAGGTCACTAGTGGTATGATCTTAATGCAGTAAAAGTGCAGGCTAATTACATTTGAAGAGTTATTACTCAGTAATGGAAAGTATATGGAAAACAGTGCAAACTTGAGATATTGCTGTTATAGAAGTGTCTGACCATTAAAATGGGATATTTATACTATTACTACACATAGACATATGCTGTATACATAAAAGTAGTAGTATTTAAGCATGATTAAGCATTTTGCACATTTGACAATTTAGCCAAATTACCTGGATCATTTACAGGAAGAACCAGCTCTGACTACACTCAGCTTCACTGTAAACAATGGTCCTGAACACTGACATGCCTATATGCCTATTTTCTCATTTTGTCTGAACTGCCCCTTCTGTAGGAAAATAATAACAATAACTATATATATATATATATATATGTGTGTGTGTGTGTGTATTTTTTTTTAACTGCTAAAGTTTAAAATAAATGTATCAAGTGTCATTGGATGTCACTGTAGCATCCAAACATGGTATTAATTATACTGTATAAGGTTTTCAAGTGAATGTTTTCAAGTTTTGAAAATGATTAACAACAAATAGTACTGGCTATTATATGTGATTCCCTGTGAATAAAGGCCTGTGTTTGCATTACATTCTATATTTTATGCCTTATATTATGCAATATTAGTTCCCTGGTTAATATTTAGGCAGATAAATGACAGAAATGTTTAATTTGCAAGTTAATGTAGACATTTACTTCTATCTAGAAGAAACTACTGTGAGCATAAAAGAGGTTGTCCACTTGAGCTTATGATGTGAAAAAACTGACAATGATGTTAGGGACCCTTCTTTTCCTTGCAGGACCCCCAAACCCCAAGTATCCAGGTCAAACTTTCCACAACCTTTGATGCCCCTGCCTGTGAGAATGACCCACCACCCAAATAATTCCTGCTCTGTGGTGGTCCTACAGGAGCATGATCATTGCCCAAGCTTTGAGCATTGATGAGCATTGATGTAGCTCCTCCCTCAGATTGCATGGTGAGCATCTGTGCATAGACACTTTTAGATATCACCAAAGATGTTCAATCGGGTCGAAGTAAATTCACACATTTGTCTCAAAGCCACTCCTTTGTTATCTTTGCTGCATGTTTAGGGTCATTGTCCTGTTGGAAGTTAAACTTTTGTCCCAGTCTGGGCTCCAAAGTGCAGGTTATCATCAAGGATGTCTCTGTACATCACTGTTGTCATTTTTCCCTCAACCCTGATCCCCAGTTCCTGCTGCAGAAGAACAGCCCCACAGCATGATGCTGCCACCACCATGCTTTGCCATATGGTATTGGCTAGGTGATGAGCAGTGCTTGGTTTGGAAGGTTCTCCTCTCTCCACAGAGCAATGTTGGAGCTCTGTGAGAGTGACATTGGGTTCTTGGTCACCTCCCTGACTAAGACCCTTCTACCATAATCACTCAGTTTGGCCAGGCAGCTAGCTCTAGGACAAGACCTTGTGATTCCAAACTTCCATTTATGGATAATGGAGGCATTGTGCTCATTGGGACTTTCAGTGCAGCAGAAATTCCCAGGTCTGCAAGACCACTCCTAAGACTTCACTGCTTGGTTTGTGTTCTGACATGCATTATACTATGGGACCTTATATAAACAGGTGTTTGCCTTTCCAAATCATGTCAAATCAGCTGGATTTACCACAGGTGTATTCCAATCAAGCTGTAGAAACATCTGATGATGATCATTGGAAACCAGATGCACATGAGCTCAATTTTGAGTATCATGGCAAAGGCTGTGAATACTACTTATATTTTTGTATTTTATTTTTAATAAATTTGTAATAATTTCAAACCAGCTTTTCTCACTTTGTCATTGTTGGGTATTGTGTGTAGAAATTTGAAGGAAATAATCAATTTACTCCATTTTGCAATAAGGCTGTAATATAACATGCGCAAAAAGTGAAACACAGTGAATACTTTATGGATGCACTGTATATGAGCTTTAATATACCCTCTTTTTCCCTGTATCAAGGAGTCACAATGACACAAGGCTGTAGAGATTGTTGTACTCATTCAGAAATCAGGAAGGTCAGAGTGTTTTGTTGATGGCTACTGTGAAGGAGACGTGACCCTGAGACTTGCAGTGACGTTTCTTTGCTGTGAGAGATCCTGGGGATTAAAAAGTCTGATCTACAAGGCAATAGGCTGTCTGATTGACATGCTTAAAACCTCTACTCAGGTGGCCAGCACACACCAGCACCTTTTATGCTGGCAGTAGACCCTTTTAGAACCAACTATTTATTTCAACTCTTCTCTTTCACATTTCCATAGCATTAAGATACTTAAAAACTCTTTGACACATGAGGACTGGCTGTTGTGTCTAAGAAGGCCATAGCACTGAACCATAAGACCAACCACAGATTTTAATATAGTCATGCATTTGATCATTTTAATTTACATATAATTTACTTAAATACTGGGAGTTTTCAAATAGTTTCAAGGTTTATCTTTAGTCATATTGTGGTATCTGTTATTGTAGTATAATACTGTAGTATTGTGAAACATTCCAGAGAGTGCTTTTCTGTCTTTTGCACTATTCATGTACATGCTGATGAGTGACACCCTAAAAAAGTACAGGTCCATGGTCTTGACTGACTGACTACAGATCCATTTTCTGAACTGTAGAAATCTTTGCGAAAACTGTTTAGATTATTAGGCAATTGCTGAGGGCCTTGTATGCATTCAGGTTGGTTCAGGTTTGGCTTTCTGTTATTTTGTATTCTATATTAGGTTACAAATTATTGCTACTTGCTTACCTGCCCTGTGGGAGCAGAAGGACTTTAACCAAACAGCTAAAAGCATTTCTCTTTTGAGATTAATGCCATTTTTACATGGTCCCTGACCTTAATGAATTCAAATTAAATTTTGTGTTTTTGAGAATTAATTGAAAATAAATACAGGATTGCAAAACATAATATTGTGATAACTGTATTAATATTTTGTACTCACACTAGTCCAATAAAAGTGCTTGGTTAATAAAAGATTTTTCAGACTTTGACCTTTTTTCCCAATTTTCTCCTACTGCCTCTTAAGTGATTCAAAGGCTATCAGACACTGGGTGTGATGTGGGAAGAGAGTGCCATTTACACAAAGAAAGTATGGCCAATTTTTCTCAACCTGACTCTGCCTAGCAAGCAGCATGACCTGGGATACAAATCTGTGATTCTTGGATCATACTGCTAGCGCTTTAGGCTGCTGAGGTATTTGTTTTAACTATATTGAGAGATGGGGCTGATATAACTAAACACATAAAAAAAACCATGATATTTCCACCTCCATGCTTCAGAGCTGGTATGAGGTTCTTGTGCTTAAATGTTGGGTTTGGTTTTGCACACCTTCCATGAAAATCAAACTTGTTTGGCCTCTTTCTGGTGGTACATGCTGCACCTTAACATTAACTGTGGCAAGAGCTTCCTGTAGGTTCTGTGATGACATGCTGACACAGTTGACACATGCTGAAACAGTTGCAATTGTTTTAAATGTTCTTCACTTGTAAATTATTTTCCAGACAGTGGAAGGGCTGATTTCTTTTTAAATCCCTTCCCAGAATCACCTGCATTTACAACCTTTTTTCTGAAGGCCTCAGAGTGCTCTTTGGATCTCACCATGATACCACTCATTTTAATAATCAGGAGGAAACCAAACTAATGTCTGAGGTTTAAATAAGACAGCCTCCTTTAAAGTCCTATCTAAAGATGGTCTGATCATTTGTAGCTGATGTGCTGCACCTGGTTCTAACTTTAGGCATTTTAAGTAGTAATAAATGTGGGGCTGTACTAACTTTTTCTCAGAAGAAAACTGCATTTCTAATAATTACATTTTACTTTTTAAAAATACATTTCTTCAGTTATATGTGTTTATTTATATCACCTCCGTCTCTCAATGTAGTTAAAATTAAGATGAAATATCCATATGTTTAAATATGTTAAATACGTTCATGTGGTGTTCTAACATTTTTTACATGCCTATGCCAAAATGCCGTGCTTTGAACAAACTGTTTTTAGGGAATAACAAAAACAGTTAACTTAAACATACTGCAAAAAATTTCAATCCCAAAACTGAGTACAACACGCTTAAAAATGAACACCATTGAAATGTGTCCTGTTGTCATTGCTTGAATTGAATCTGCAGAGCTGAATTCCAACTGTCCGATTTGCATGCGTCATGCAGTAGATGGGCTCAATTGGATTTCTGCTCTCTCCATATCAGCTCCTGGTTGATCCATAATGACGCTGTAAAAACTACATTACCCAGGGCAGTATGTGACACTCATATGTTCCAGTTCTCTCCACAGCAACACTGAAACTCATCAAGTAAAACATTGTTAATACTGAGTCTTCAACAAACCTTGTTTGGACAAAAGGATGCATGCTTTTTGTTTTTATTTTGTTTCTTCTGAAATAATGGGTTTTAAGACATTTTATTGCAGTAACAGTCTCTACTGTCAAAATTCGGCTAGATTTAGTTGCATTTGGTAAAAGATCACACTGACCATTACACCATCACATCAGCAATTCCCCCACTCATCCCAAAAGTATTGCATGGAGCACCATCATTCCAGAGAACACAGTTCCCCTGCTCCACAGCTCAACAGACAGCTTTATACCATCTTGCACACCTGGCATTAGGCATGTTACCAATAGGATCACACTTATTTATCTGCACCAGAGAGTTACAATGCATAAAGATATTTGTTTTCAACAGGATCTAAGTGTGAGGAATCTCTAAATTCTAGCCTTGTCTACTAGATAAGGATATTTTCTGAGTGAACAGCAAAACACTTTTGTAAGTCACTCTGGATAAGGGCGCCTGCTAAATGCCATAAATGTAATACAAACAACATGAATGACTCTATTGAACCACTGAAATCTCATAATTGTGAGATGAAGTGAAGCCTGGGGCTAATGACTTTACTGGGACACACATTGGGTTATAGGGAAAAATGAGAAGGAAGGGGCTGTTTACTCTCTTTCTTTGCTCACACAGTGTTCAAATTTCAGAATAAGCCATGAGAAGGGATAATGCTGATACATAAATAACACAAATAATAATTCAAGTTATTATTTTATTTTATTTGGACTACCAAGTATTTTGAAGAACATATTCTAATAAATATCCATGTCCATCTAATCACCATAAACAATATATCAACATTCTTGAATTTTCTCCTCAAAAACACTCAGGATTATCAAGTTCCAACAGGATTTCTGAGATGTAAACTAGTATTTTAGACCTTATATGCAAATAAAATGTAAGTGCAAGCAATGTTTTGATTAAAACATTGTCAAATTCATTCAAATATTTAAACTCTTATTTTTACACCTCAAATAGACAAATTTGAGTAGCATTTGATATTCTGAAAATAAAATGATCTGGCATGTGTGACTGTCTCCTATGAATACTTTAACAATTATATTTTGTGCATTAAAGTACATTAGACTACACAAGACATCCTGTAAAATTAGCCCAGAGTTCTGGGGGTGAGAATTGCTGACTGCATTCATTAGAAGGGGAGTTCTCAAACAGTTGGACACAATGTGTATGTTGTTATGAGCATCAGTAACATCTTTTGGTTGATTTTCGTGACTGTAGAAAGTCAGAATACCGGCCCTGTTACCTGTAACATCAGTGCAGAGAGAACTCTGATTTCACAATATGAGATGGAGCCTCAGTCTGCCGGCGCTCCGGGAGCTTCAGCGTCCGTCTGCCTGCCAGCTCTTCAACACAGTCTACACACTTCACCCGCTTCACGAGGTCTGCGCTCGCTTAAAACCACAAGCAGACCAGACAAAGGGGCACGTGCGCGCGCTAAAGGGGAAAGGGGGTTGTGCGCGCGCGAAGGGAAGGAGACGTGTGAACCGTCATGTCCTGCTTCTATTATTACCCCCCACTTCCAACCCGCCCCCACAGAAAAAGGGGCAATGACAATAGTTCTTCCAAAACCCGCATCCAACCCTTCCATCCCTCTCTCAGTCTTTCTCTCCTTCACTGATTCCGTCCGCGCGCGCAGTCACGTAACCCACCCTGCGCTCTAGGGAACGGTGCCACGAGGGCGCGCTCACAGCTTCATTATAGCAGGAGGAAACAAAAGCTGAAATTACAGTCAGAGAGAGAGAGAGAGAGAGAGAGAGAGAGAGAGAGAGAGAGAGAGAGAGAGAGAGTCAGAGAGATGGGGGGGGTATCAGGGGAAACGTTTTAGTGAATGAATGCCATTGTTCAGCTTGTCCCAAGATAGATGACCAACTATTCCAGCTTCTGTGATGGAAAAATGCACCAGGGAACAGTGGCCTGCTCAGTGGGTGTACATCAAATCTGCTTCACAAATCAGCATTAATGAACACAGAGCCTAAATATAAATGACACTTAATCACATGGTGATCACTTTCACACACCCCACCCTCCCCCAGAAAGTGACACAGTGACGAGTGTAGTTCTGTAATCCACCAACATGGTGACATCAAACCTTTAGAACTGTCTGTATTTCAGTGTAAATTTCAACTAAAACTTAATCAGATTGTCTTGAAGCCCTAAAAGTAGATAACAAGAACCAAATCAAACAAATGATGCAAAAATATTACACTTGGTCATTCATTTGTTGAGGAAAATTGTTCAATATGACATATCTGCAAGTGGAAGAAGTATGTGAACTTTTTCTTTCATTATCTGATGTGGCAAAAAATAAAATAAATAAATGAATAAATAAATAAAATAAAATACCATTAAACTTTGTGGTAACCGATGGTTAGTCCTGTACACTGGTGTGGAGCAATTTTAGCTCTCTGTACAAAACAGTTTCAACAGTTTTGATGGTGGGTGTACTCTCATGAACTGCTTGTTTCATGTCCTTCCACAAAACATCTATTGGATTAAAGTTAGGGATTCCAAAAACATTGACACTAACTTCAAACATGATACCGCCACTGTTTCACAGATGGGGTAGGTTCCATGTCCATATGATCTTTAGGAAACTGCAAAAGGATAGCAACATGAAGATTAGACTTTGATAGACCCATGATCTTCAAATAAAACAGGGAGCACACTTGCATTTGATCATCGTCCAAAAACTTGACTGAAATTTCACCTTCAAATTATCTACTAATCCTAAAGTTTATAATGGACAATTTTCTCAATAGAAAAGGTGTAAGTGTAATATTTTTGTATAATTTGTTTGTTTTTGTTCTCTTCCTCTATTTTTAGAACATTCATGAGAATATCCTGAAAATTTAGGTAAAATTCTTGCAGAAATATAGAACATGATACACTTCCCAAATGTTCACCATTGCATGTGTAATGAATGAGTATCTACAACAGTTGTTGTACTAGATAACTCCATGTGCCACATTTTATTGTTTATCCTGCTCTGAACGCACCTGACCAACTGATCAGCCAAATAAGAAGTTCTTCCTGAGTCAAAGTGTTAGGGCAGGAAATGTACAGGGCACAGTTTCCTCCAGCACCAAGAATGGGAACCACTGGTCTAGAGGTCCATGTCCAGTATACAGCAGCAGCTAAACAACATCATGGGTTCTAAACTCTTTAGGATCTTAAATTGTAATTCCATTGAATAAAAATGTTAATAATTCAGCGGGATGTGAGTTTACACTATTTGCTACATCAACACAAATCCTGTCCTTCGGGTCACTTCTTTTGACAATACCTATGCTGGTGTAACACGTTTTATTCATGTGCCACCTACTGACGCATTTTAATCATGTAAATGGGAGTTTTACACTGTTGACAAAAGACTGAGCACTTGGGTTTACAATCAAAGCAGTTGAAGTCTATTGGTGATGGCTTCTGCCTAAGTCTAGGGTAAAGGAGTTGGTGCTGAGGGGACTCAGGGTGAACTCCACAACATCATGTGGCATCAGCAGCACAGTGAGCTCAAACGTATGGCTGGTCTTAATGTGTTTACTAAGAGGAGTTACATATTACTAACTAAATCAATATGCTTTTGGAACAAACAGTATTTATCTTGTGTTTAGAAGCTACTCTAAGCAGGTGGGCGTTATGATGAAACAACATCATACCACTGTTCAACTCTAAAGGAAATTCAGCTCCTCACTCTCATAACTGTATAATTTGCATGCTAGTTTTGCACATGAGCACTGAAAGTACTGAAAAACAACAGTGGAACCATTTTGGTGTTATCTATAACCTCTAACCCTTTATAAAGCTTATCTACAGGAGGGATGACTTGTATATTAAAAACAGTTTAACTAGGCAAAGCTAATAATGACTGAAACATTCAAAGTTTCTTAGTCATATAGTACAGCATATAGTATTACCCTTACTAACACAGACATTTCAGGGTGTATGGATTCTGTATAGTAATAAAAAATGTTATTTGACTTGTAATAGTGGAACCCTTTTTGGTGCTATACAAAAGTTTTCACAAATTATTTAAAGAACCATCTACAAGAGGGTTGTCTTGTATATGAGGAATGATTTAAAAACTTAAATTGAGTTGCCATGGTTCTATGCCCGTTTGTTGTTTCGGCAACAATTGGACATGAAAGTGCTATTTTTGCAGTGCATAAGGGAAAAAAATGACTGGCCACTGGACCTTCATGGTGTATATGATGTGTCTGTCATTCAACAGCAGAACCCTTTAAAACACCAAAAACTAAAAAAGTGGTACTTTGAATATGAAGAAAATGCCACATCATCACAACTACAAACCATATATTTATATCCCACATTTCATTTACAGGCAACAGCTTAACACAGTTTAATCATGGACTGTTTTTCCAGCTTACAGAAGGTTCCCCATTACAGAGAAGAACCCATCTTGCATTCCAAGGGCTCTGTGGTTGGTGTCAGATCAGACTCCAGAGCTCTTGAAGAATCATGATCAGTTCGGTGGATTAGTAGGAGCTCTGATAAAAGGTGTAGACGAAGAGTGTAACTGGCGCTGTTACACACACACACACACTTCATCCTGAGCTCATAGCCGGTGTAAACTCCGCTGATCTCCGGCACGCTGTGTACCGACGTGTATTGCGTGCGCGCTGCGCTCTCCAATCAGCGCCGGCCGGGATCCCCCACTCCTTCTTTTCGGAAATCATTCATGCCGCCGTCAAACATTAACGCGCCGGCGGGCGCGCGCCTATAAATACGGCAGGGCGCGCGCAGAGCGGTAGTCAGTCGAGTTCACCGGACCGCGCTAAGCTCCTCCTCCTCCTCTCCTCCTCCACGTCTTATTTATTTATTTTTGCTCTCCGCTGCCCCTGTTTTCTGGAATGACTGGAGCGCCCGTGAAGTTGCTGGTGTGCGTGGCGGCGTTGGGAGCGCTGGCGCCGGGGCTGCGCGCCTCTCCGCTGGCGGCGCAGGAGCCGATCCGTTGCGCGCCCTGCGCCCCGGAGCGCCTGGACGAGTGTCCGCCGATAGACGCGAGCTGCCAGGAGGTGCTGCGCGAGCCGGGCTGCGGCTGCTGCATGGCGTGCGCGCTCGGCCGCGGGCAGATGTGCGGCATCTACACCGCGCCATGCGGCTCCGGGCTCCGCTGCCTGCCCGGGCCCGGAGAACCGCGGCCGCTGCACGCACTCACGCGGGGCCAGGCCGTGTGCACCGACCCCGCCGAGCACGAGCACGAGCAGAGTCAGCGGGCGTCAGGTGATCACTCTTACAGCTCTGTTACACTCCGTCCTCTGTTTACCCGACAGAGGCACGCGTGACGCACCATTTCATCAGCGCGTTGCGTCAGCGCACTTTAAAGTGCCGTTTATTGCTTTAATACAGTCAGAGAGAGAGAGAGAGAGAGAGAGGGAGAGAGAGAGAGAGAGAGAGTGTGTGTGTGTGTGTGTGTGTGTGTGTGTGTGTCTGTACAAACGCCGGCGACTCATGTGAGCTTACACAGGAACTCTCCTCTCTCTCCTCTTCCAGATGTGTCCGAGCTCGACACAGAACCCGCCTCGACCCTGTTCGTCTCCCCTCACGGGAAACATCTGGACCCGAGACTGATGTCCGCGCAGGAGAGCATGAAGTCCAAAGTGAACACCTACCGCAGGAAACTCGTGGAGCAGGTGGGCGGAGCAAAGCACACACACTCTCTCTCTCTCTCTCTCTCACACACACACACACACACACACACACACACACACACACACACAGCTAAACTCACACACACACACGCACACACACATATAAACATTCAGACTCTCTCTCTCTCTCTCTCTCTCTCTCTCTCTCTCTCTCTCTCTCTCTCACACACACACACACACACACACAATCAAAAACCACACTATTTTAAGACCCTCATGCAGGCTGAGTCCAATCAAACCCGTGGGGAACATTGTGAACCACTAGAGGGCATGAGAACACCTTTGTCCCCCTCCTAGTAGATGGAAAGTGGCTTTTTTGGAAAAATATGTGACCTTCTTGAATAAGTCACTGACCTGCACAGATCATCTGTTAATCAGGCATTGTGCAAACAATCAAGTTCATTACATGTTCTTTGCAGATCCCCTTGTAGCTGCTTTTATGTGAGAAAACAATCAGTAGCAATCATGAAATGTTCCTATTTGTTCACAGGGTCCCTGCCATGTAGAGCTACAGAGAGCACTTGAGAAGATTGCTAAATCCCAACAGAAGCTGGAAGACAAGCTGACCAGATTCTACTTGCCTAACTGTGACAAACATGGCCTATACAAACCTAAACAGGTAAGCAAACAGCACAATTACAAATGATTGTGTGTGTGTGTGTGTGTGTGTGTGTGTGTGTGTGTGTGTGTGCGTGTGTGCGTGCGTGTGCGTGTGTGTGTGAGTGTGTGTGTTTCAGTAGGTGGTTTTAAACCCTTTGAAGGGAAACTGGACACTGGTGCATTGAGTTGAGTTGACTTAATTTATTGGGCATCATTGTCAGTTGCACTGATGTGTAAAACGGTTTCCACATGAATCAGCATAATGTCGTCCTTCCGTTTGTTTACTTTTGACAGCAATTATGTTGATTCTTGTGAATCATTGTCCATATTTGAATCAAGTCAGTTCAGTGAACCTCATACACTATAATTGTTTAAGGCTCATGCCACTGCAGGATAATGGTACATCAAACCCACAACTCTACTGTGACATGGAATGCTGGAGAATGACACAGCAGTGTGTGTGTGTGTGTGTGTGTCTGAAGTCATTACTGATCACTGCTTCTCTGTCTCTTTACAGTGTGAATCAACTCTTGATGGTCAGAGGGGGAAGTGTTGGTGTGTGTCACCATGGAACGGAAAAAAGATTCTAGGATCAAGTGAACTGCCTACAGACAGCGAATGCCCCCAAGAATTCAATCACTGATCACTCACACACATACAAAGTGGTTCTTCTGTGGCATCGCTTAAAGGATCCTTTGTAGCAACTTTATTATATATATTTAAGTGTTTGCATGAGGAACTCTTCCTCTGAAGGACTACATTTCAACACACATGCAGAATTTAAGCGCAATGCCACTGATTTCCTTTTATATTTTCTATTTATTTATTGTAGCCTATGTGGTGTTCTTTAATTCAGGTACACTGTTTTTAATTGGTGAATACTAGTTCACTAAATCCACCAAAAAAGAGGAAAAAAAGAAAATCTATTTTTTTTCTGAAAGGATTATAAATATGTTTATATTTACATAAAGCATACATGTGTATTTATTTCAACTGAATGTATTCATATGATTTTTGGATAAGAATATTTATTCCTTATGCCTTTTTATTATTATTGTTTTTATTATTTTTTTATTGTGTAAAAGTGTGTATGTTCTGTGTTTTATTATCAGTGCCAGTTGTCTTATCTTTCCAACAGTCTGTGGAGGAGTATAAGTGGAAAAGAAGCACTGCATGACCAAACCACTTTGTCACTGCCATCACCTTTCCATACAACTTCTATTGTTATAGTTCATTATTTATCGTCAATGTCATGCAAAAAACTTTGCAGGAGAAGGGGAAAACCTTCTTAACTTTCAGTTGGTCCTGTCATCACAAAATGTAAAGAACGACTGGTAAATTCATATTGTGTAAACATAGAAAATGACAAATGTAAAAGTTTTAACATGTCAGTGACCACATATGTAAACACTTAGAATATGTACTGTTGCACTGCCCCGTGTTGGCTTCTGCAGAAGTTTGTAGGCTATGTAAGCAGGACTATAGCTCTTTCTTTTCTTTTCTTTTTTTTTTCATTCTGCAGTGCATGATGGATATTGGTCCTCACAGATTCTGAAACGGGTAACTGCCTGTTCCTACCTCTGTTTTTGAAGATTTGTTTTCTCTATGTTAATATTTTGGAGGGCCTTTGCTTTTGCCAGAATTACTATGAACTTAGGACCACTTGAGGTTGAACATGTGAATCGCCTTTTTGAAACTGTGTGAATGTGAATGGAGCAAGATATGGCTAAACTGTCTGAACATGATCAGCGTGAGATGGTTGTACATTGAGTAAATGCTGTGGTATGTTCCTTATTTTAACAGTGCTGTTTCTACATACATCCACTGTGAGGAGGGATTCTGCTACTGTTACTCCAAAGCAATTGATCAGTGTAAATATGCCTTTTTAATGAAATGTAATTTCAATAAATTGTGGGGAAAAATATGTTTGATATGATTTTCAGTCTTTGTTATTAGTGTCACATTAAACAAAAGTATGGAGCAGCTGTTGTGAAATATGAAACAAGGCATGAAACTCAATTTGCAAAACAAGGCCAAAATCTGGACTTGTATGAATTACCTTGTCAAATCATGACTATGTTCTGTCTTGCCTATTTTAAAAATTGCCTGAGGGCAAAACATTCTGTGTGCCTGTGTGTGTCCTTATCATGGTAATCTCAAATGGAGCTGTACACTAACTTTAGCTCGGTATTTTGGGGGAACCAGGCTCCGCTTACTGCAGTGCCTTTGACCTGCTTTGTGTTTGTATTGGTCAGGCACAGGAATGCCTGCTCCCTCCTTTCTCGAGTGAGCTGCCTCTTCAGCACCACCCTATGCACCTTTTCAGCTTTTGTACTTTTACACATAAATGATACAATGTTTATGTTTAAATGTAGATCTTTTTTAATTGGATGAACAATTTTGACATTTCTATTGCTGCAAATGGCATAAAATTAAGTTTTATTTTGAAAAATTCTCCAAAGATTCATGACCTGTTTGGGAATCCTGTGCTGTTAGCCATTAAGCCATATGCTGTTAGACATTAAAAAGCTAACACTTTCACAATATTACCTAAACAAATAAACAAGGTATAATCTAATATCTTGTTTTCATATTGTCCATGAACACCAGTATCATATACATCTAAAATTATTTTTAGTAAAGAAAATAGAACCATGAACACTCAATCAGCCCTGAAGCACAAAAAAAAATTGATGGAGAATGCACTGTTGTGGATTCTATATGACATCTAAAAAGGTTCTTCTATATTGATAATATAGACATCATACAAAATTAGAACCATTTTTGGCACTATATGAAAAGGTTTTGAAAAGGTTCTTCATCAAAATTTCCTAATGCAAAGAACCCCTTTGTTGTGTTGAGTGTTCATGTTTCATTTTAAATGTATGTATTATTATATTTGGAGTTGTTTTTCAAAGATTTGGATATGCAGAAGAACCTGTAACAGACTTATTGCATTATGCATTCAGAAGCATGTAATTACATTAATGTGCATACGTCTAGACATTTTGCACATATATGTGAGATTAAGCAATGTCAATACAAACAGCACTGCGTATGAACAAATGCCACACACAGCAATGGTGCTATTCTCTTGTCATCCTTTCAAACAAAGACCTGAAGTCATGTTTAAATTAAAATAGTGTTTATTTTTCTTTTTTAAAAAAGACATTAAATACAAATTATATTTGAACAAAAACATTTCCTTTCTTAAAGAAGGGCATAGCTGTGTAGTATCTAGTTTAGTAAAATGAAAAGCTTTTTAAAGAATCAAAATTCTTTTAAATGATAAAAAAATTACCCGTGAACGGAGAGATCCTTAAAAGTGACTTGCGGCGAGAAGTGGCCCTGGCATCGCACAACAGAATGTGGGTGGCAGGTTTTCTTTTTCTTAGCTCAACTTTTCTCTTGGCTGTTATATTAGCTTAGCTGCAGATTAAATGTTATTTTAGCATCAGCTTAACATGAACATTCACTTTGTTTTAGCTTAATCTTAATGAATCTCTAAATGTTTAACTTAGACCAAACTTCAGCTAAGCCAAAGGCTAACCTCAGATCAACAGAGCTAACACTTAGATCTAGTAGTTTAAGCCAAGAGAAAGACATAAGAAACCTGAAGATGTTTTATGTAACACCACTCAACCAAGGACAGGACAATTCCATAATTAATCGCTGAGACTTTGCACACTGCACTGTTGATAAAATATATATATTTAAACTTTAGTGATTATATTCCCAAAAACATGTTGAGTTCTATCTATTCACTGTTGTGCAATCAATGAGTCACTTAATTTGCTAATGAACAAAACAAACAAACAAAAAAACAAAACAAAAACAAAACAAAACAAAATGTTTGGATCAGCTTATATCTCTTTCTTCGATAAATAACTTCAGTCTTATAAAGTAATGTTCACATGCCTCTTGTGTGTGTGTGTGTGTGTGTCTGTGTGTGTGTGTGTGTGTGTGTGTGTGTGTGTAGTGTTTGTATTGTTGCAGTCACACAAAAACCTTCATCTCCAAAATGGCAACTATACAGGAGAAGCAAAAACCTTCATTTTTAATGGAAGTTGAGTACATTTTCATTTTTGTTGGTCCATTTATCATAAAATTCTGAAACAATGTAAAGGACAACTGCCAGATTCACATTATGTCAAAAACTGAAGAACAGAGATATGAGGTCAATGTGTGACAGCAAACATACAAATGACACACAAGTTAAAGGAAGGATGCCAATAGCTAAGCACAATTTGTTTGCTATTTTCCTACAGACAAGTCAAGAAAACAAAAACGATGTAGCACCAACATTTCATTTTTTGTGTAAGTTTTTAGTGTTAGTGTCTTTTATTGGGAGGTCAGGGGTCAAGCTTTTAGTGTTAGTGTCTTTTATTGGGAGGTCAGGGGTCAAGCTTTTTGGCCGATTCTGTGCTACTGAGCTGCTGGGTGGGTTAACTTTCCAGAAACCCTCCAAATTTCAAGTCTTTTTTCAGGAGGTCAGACAGAGACAGAACAAGAGCAGACATCCTTCTTGTAACACCATAAACACAACCTATCCAATAAGGTCACCTGTAGACTTCTTGTTTGTGTGAAAGAGGTGGAAATATTCAAAACAAGAGAACACTAATTTACCAACCCAACCGTTGCTCATCACATTTCGGCACTGAAGCAATTAAGGCATTGATTAAAAAATAAAATAAAAGAAAAAATAAAGAAAGAAAAATAAACAATTCCCCAGTGATTATTGTCAAGCTTTGGAGTGTACCAGCTATGCAGTGGCAATGCAAGGTATTGTTGCATTTCCATTACTTTCAAATTCACAAAAAAGATCTATTGCAAATATTTGAGAAAAATACCTGTGCCAATACAAAATGCCAATATAAAAAGATGGCATACTCAGCATTGGGAGTGCTACTATTAAGTGCTGTGATGTATATTAGTGCATTGAAGATGTGCTGTATCCATCCTGCAGGCTACAGCTTTGATATCTTACATCCTCTTCTCCTTCCAACTGAACAGGAAAACAGGCACCAGAAAGACATGTAGTAAAGCTCCCAAATGCCTGATATAAGCTTAAGTGAACAAGTGAATTTAAGTGAAATTATGAAGCATATATATTGAATAAAAAAAATAAGCAATGGAAAAAAATGCACTGAAATGTCTTGTAAAGGTCATTCAGTGTGGCTTACAAGGTCCTGATATGACATCAATCATAACAAAATTATAATAAAGAATTGTTAATGTTCAAAAAGTAAAATGTTATTACACGGCCACTGTTAAAAATTGGGGTAGCTGTTCAGTGAGGGGCCAAAGTGCTTCAAGTGCTTGTGCTTCAGATGGATTCAATGGCAGGAGCAGACCCAGCACTAGAGAGCATGCTGGTTCTTTTAGATTGAAAGGCCCTACACCATAAGAGAGGTGATAGGAAGCCTTTGAAAGATACAATTGGCTATGAGAGAGACAGTGATAGTCATGGCAGTGATTCAAAGAGGGCTCTTCATTTTACCAGAAAAGAGAGAGGGTTGACTATATGCTGTAACCCAGATACAAACATGTAGGCTATATAGCTCCTGCACACATACAAACACAGTGTAACTCAACAGCAATTTATAAATGCAATGTGTGGATGTCTTCCGTTTATGTCTCTCCGGTGCCCTCTTGGGGTATAATCCAAACAGGAAACGTAAAATAGTGCAGATCATCGTCTCACCCCCTCCTCCTTTCACTCCCCTGATGTGTAAAAGTGACCTGGTCTTATGAGTCCTTTACTCCAGCGCATAGATGGGGTGATCAGCAATAAGGCAGCACCTTTAAAAATCTCCCATCCCCCCTTTCACTGTGGATTCATAACATTGAGAGGGTCTCTCCACACCTCTCCCTCCCGCTACCTATTTATTGCTCCATCTTCTCATTTTTTTTCCAGGTTATAACAGTGGACTTGACCTTGTTCTTTTCCTTCATAGCCTGGCAGAGGCTGTCCATACTTGTCCACACACCAACAATAACCTCTTCTGCGGCCTTTGGATGGACGACACTGTGGGGGATGAAGAGGGAGGGAATGGGTGAGCATGTTACATTAGAAACATGTACATGTAAAGAAAACATCCCCCAAATGGAGGAAGAGACAGGGGCAAAACACATTTCTCCCAGCATATCTCATCCAGGTGTCAGAGAGTAACATGAACACTAGAATCCAGAAAGAGAGAGAGAGAGAGAGAGAGAGCAATGAATAAACAATGAGAAATGATGGGCGGTAGTAATAAATTCATCACTTTTAATGAATTAGAGCTGTTTGAAAAAGACTGGAAAGCATATGCTTCCACAACTTAAGTGTGCTTGCAGTTTCTTGTACTTAGAATCTTTCTCTGCTTGTAAGGTTAGGCTGTTTTCTCTGGATTTTACTTAATTAGACTTTGTAGGAACTTTTGTCTGTCTTATCTAACCGTGTACCTATCCTGTTAATTGAAATCAGGTGTGGTTTCGGGTTAGTTAAGGTGTTAATTGCAGGGGCGGAGTTCCAGACAGCAATTCTCGATAAATTGAAGGGATATCCACATAGAGGTCAGTGTGCTTGCAGTTTCTTGTACTTAGAATCTTTCTCTGCTTGTAAGGTTAGGCTGTTTTCTCTGGATTTTACTTAATTAGACTCTGTAGGAACTTTTGTCTGTCTTATCTAACCATGTACCTATCCTGTTAGTTGAAATCAGGTGTGGTTTCAGATTAGTTAAGGTGTTAATTGCAGGGGCGGAGTTCCAGACTGCAATTCTTGATAAATTGAAGGGATATCCGTTACAGAGGTCTGTAGCGTTTTTAAGGTAGAATTGTTGAGTTGACAATTTAAGCTATCGAAACCTCTAGTTTTAACGTGTTTTCCCATCCCAGTTGTCACATCCTGCCACACTAGAAGACGTTACCGCAGTAACAGAAATTGCAATACCAATAACCTCATTTACCCGCCTGCTTCATCAGATTCTCAGGTGATGGTATCTGGGGGGCTTTGGAATTGCCAGTCAGCAGTACAGAAAACTGACTTCATCTCAGCCCTGGCATCTGCACAATCTCTGGACTTCTTGGCTCTGACAGAAACATGGTTCACCCCTGAGAACACTGCAACTCCAGCTGCCCTGTCCTCTGCCTTTACTTTCTCTCACTCTCCACAAGGGTTGGTAGAGGTGGAGGCACAGGCTTGCTTGTCTCTCGGGGGTGGCGATCGGCTCCCCTCACACTCTCACATCTTGACATTTCCTCCTTTGAATTCCATGCTGTTGCAGTATCTTTTCCGACTAAATTCCACATCACTGTTCTCTATTGACCTCCTGATCCACTGGGCAATTTCATTGATGAATTGAATGAATCTTCTTTTGACCTCACCTTTAACCAGTCTGGTCCAACGCACAGGGCAGGCAACACATCTTTAGCAGACCTGTCCCTGGATCTGACAGTTACTCCCCTTGACCTTTCTGACCATCACTTCATGTCCTTCATGTTCTCCCTCCCTTCTTTTCCACATGCTGTCCCCCCCAATTTTTCCACCCCTCATCATAACCTCCACACTCTCTCCCCATCTTCTCTTACCTCCACTATTCTAACAACCCTTCCACATCCTGATTCCTTCTCCTCCCTTCCACTGGAAACTGCTACAAGCACTTTCCTTTCATCCATCTCCTTTTCAGTCAACCTTCTCTGTCCTCTCTCTCAAAGACCTGCAAGAACCTCCAGGCCTTCCCCGTGGTTGACAGAGGTTCTGCGCAACAACCGAAGAGAGTTGAGATTAGCTGAAATAAAGTGGAGAAAAACGCAACAGGAATCAGATCTCGCTGCATACAAGGCTCTCCTTTCATGATTTTCAGTGGAAGTAACCACTGTAAAATCATCCTTTTACAAGGAGAGACTGGAAGCATCGGCATCTGGTCCACGCAAGCTCCTCTGTCTTCTCTTCTCTCCTAAACCCTCCTACCCCCCCTGCTCCAACCACCCTCACCCCAGAAGATTTTGTCACCTTCTTTGAAGAAAAGGTTGACAAGATCTGTCAATCCTTCCCACCCTCCCTTCCACCAACCTCTACTCCTCCCACCAGACACCCTTTTCCTCCTGCATCTCTTTCCTCTTTCTCTCCACTTTCCACAGCTGACATCCTTCATCTTCTCACATCCAACAATCCAACCACCTGTCCTCTTGACCCTATCCCTTCCTCTCTATTCCAGACTATTGCTCCTGACCTTTTTCCTTTCATTACCTTTATCAAAAATAGCTCGCTGTCATCCGGTCATGTTCCATCTACTTTCAAAGCTGCCAGAGTGGTCCCAAACTTGAAAAAGCCAACTCTTGATGGTTCAAACATTAGCAATTATAGACCAGTATCACTACTGTCCTTCCTCTCAAAAATCCTTGAATGATCTGTCTATAATCAGCTATCACTCTTTCTCAACCAAAACAATTTACAGGATCCAAACCAATCTGGCTTCAAACCAGCACACTCAAAAGAGACTGCTCTCATTGCGGTCACTGAGAAACTCCATGCTGCTAGATCAGCCAAACTATCCTCTGTTGTAATTCTCCTCGACCTCTCTGCTGCCTTTGATACAGTAGATCCTCCTGTCAATCCTTGGTAGCCTTGGAATCACTGGTTCTGCATTACAATGGTTTGCATCATACCTGGAAGAGCATTCTTACCAGGTCACATGGCAGGGAGCCACATCAGCTCCACACAGACTATCTATCCACTGGTGTTCCACAAGGGTCAGTCTTTTGTCCTCTTCTCTTTTCTCTCTACACTACTTCTCTTGGTAAAGTAATATCTTCTCATGGTTTTACTTACCACTGCTATGCTGACAACACTCAACTCATCCTCTCTTTCCCACCCTCCGATACCCAGGTCTCATCCCGGATCTCAGCTTGCCTCTCTGATGTCTCATCATGGATGGCAGCCCATCACCTCAAACTCAACCCCAGCAAGACCGAACTGCTATTCATTCCTGGAAGCACTGGTCCTCACCTTGACCTTACCATTTCCCTTGAGAACTCACTGGTCACTCCATCTACTGAAGCACGGAGCCTTGGTGTAGTAGTGGATGACCAGTTATTGTTCACAGGTAATGTTGCAAATCTGACTCGGTCCTGCAGATT
Source organism: Acestrorhynchus altus (assembly GCA_034509495.1). NCBI lineage: Eukaryota > Metazoa > Chordata > Actinopteri > Characiformes > Acestrorhynchidae > Acestrorhynchus > Acestrorhynchus altus. The sequence goes on from CM067503.1 coordinate 26,940,197, forward strand.
TCTCCTTTATAACATCAGGAGAATTCGACCTTTTCTGTCTAGAGAGGAAACTCAGGTGCTTGTTCAGTCTCTTGTCATCTCAAGACTAGACTACTGCAACTCCCTATTGGCTGGCCTTCCTATGCGGACCATCAGACCATTGCAACTTATCCAGAATGCAGCAGCGCGGCTCGTCTTCAATGTTTCTAAATTCAGCTACTGTGTTGGTTAGCAATGGAGTTTCAACCTTACCAAGCCTGACTGTAAGTTTAGATTTAGACAGTCACTTTCTTCTGCACTCTCCCATCTTGCACACATTTATTCCACTACATATTTACATGAAGTGGTTATTGAAAGTTTGTGAGCCCTTTAGAGTTTTTTATATTTCCGCATAAACTTGATCTTTCCACCTTCTAGCTACTGGACCTGGATTAGTTTGCCACCCTGCCATGGACTAGCTGCTCACCCACCACCCCCAGCTATGTAGAAATCTACTGTTATGTCTACCAGCAAACTAACATTACTTCAGTATACCTGAGTATTAGAACAGAGGTGTAGGGGTCCAGTGTCCCCTAACTGTGTATAAGTAATTTGACTAGAGGAGGATGGGTCCTCCCCCTTGTGAGCCTGGTTCCTCCTAAGGTTTCTTCCTCCAGCTCTGAGGGAGTTTTTCCTTTTCACTGTTGCCCTTTGGCTTGCTCACTAGGGGATCTATCATTTATCCTTTGTTCATCTGTTGTTCACATTTTATTTCTTGATTTCTGTGAAGCTTCTCTGTGACAACTTCAGTTGTGAAGAGCACTATATATATAAATTTTGATTTGATTTAATCTACAACCAAATCAAACAAACGAGACAAAATATTACACTTCTTTATTTATTTGAGAGCAGTGATCCTACTACTTTCTTTAGTCATGTACTAATTTTAGCCCATTTCTAGGTACAAAATCAGCTTCATCTATGTTTTGTTGATTGGTTTCATCCATGAACTGCTTACTTCAAGTCCATTCACAACATTTCTATTGGATTGAGATCAGGACTTTGACTTGACCATTCCAAAGCATTACCTTTATTCTTTGGTAGAATGACTTTTGTGCTTAGGGTCATTGTCATGCTGCATACCTCACATTCTCTTGAGCTCATTAATTGACTGATTAAAAACATTGGACACCTCCCCAGTTATCTACTAAATCTAAAGTTTTTTTATATTTGCAGCATGGGAACAAGAAACCCAAGAATATCTCAGAACCTGAAGTCTTATAGTAAAATCATATGCAAGCTTTGATTTTTGCCAAATACAGCACAACAGTGTAAAACTCTGAAAGGTGCCCAAACCTTTGCATAGGGCACATTGATTTAGACTTTTACACACAACTGTTTTACAGTACACAATGCATATGAGGCTAGTTTGACCCTAATTTAAATGTATGTCTCACATTCAAATTGATTTGATTGATGTTTATGGACTGTAGACATAGGCTGATGTAGGTGTGTCTCTGGGGAACTGGCCCACAAACACATGCCAGCATACACTGCAGGACTTGTGGTAGTAGCACTGTCCACCTCGGCCTGTGCTAAACCTGGAATGTGCTTACAATGATTAGGGGTTTGCCTGGAATCAATCAGTAAATCTGAGCTGAGGTTTAGTCAAATGGTATATATATTTAGAACAGCCCCTTTGAAGAATGATCAAAATGGGGGCATTAAGGGGATGTTAATGTTCAATGTTAATAACACATTGAAAACTATTGTAAAAGTTTTTTCTATTGTGTGTGTGGGTGTGTGTGTGTGTGTGTGTGTGTGTGTGTGTGTGTGTCTGTGTGTCTGTGTGTGTCTAGGTCTGGTGTGGGTTGTTCTTAAGTGATTTGTAATGATATGCTGTTCTGTCTGTACAATGTGTATTTGTGCTTGAGTGAGACATAAGGAACATACTCTCATTAAGTTAAAAGGACAGCTTTCAACCACAAAATGCCTGTTGCAGGATATACATATATATATATATATATATATATATATATATAGCCTACACATGCCAAATGCACAGATACTCAAAAAGAAATGGCACTGCTACTGCTTTCACAAGGTATCAATATACACTGTACATAGATCTAAACACACACACTGACTTACTGTAAACTTGTCTGTAATCAGTCAAGGAATTAAGGTAGCATGAAAGACATGAAAGAAGATGGTTGTTAAAGGGGTGTAGTTCTTTCTAGGAGAATACTCTGGTCTATTGCTTCAAAAGTTGCATATAAGACAAACAGCATGGGCAGGGATACACAGCCTTGATCAGAGGTAATTAGAAGAATATGACCCACTGCTCAGGCAATTGTGTGACAAAATATGATTTGCACTCAGGAGCCATACAATACAACCTCTCTCAAACTCTCAACTAGTCTTACTGCTTTTCCATTCTTCTCCAAAGCGTACTTCTCATACAAAGAATGCTACCAACTCAACAGCACCAAAGACTAAATTTTGCTGCTGTCCATTGAATGTTTAGTTTTGAACCACGTAGTTGCTCTGTACATTGTGTTAATAGTTCTGGATTATACTACTATTAATCTTATTTTACATTAACTTCCATTCAAACTAAGAATATTTTTGCCTTCTCCTGGGAATTTGCCATTTTGGAGATATGCATATTTTGGACAGCGGCAATTTGTAACGTGAGTAACGTAAGTTCCAAGTAGTTCTAACCCATTTCATCGGTCAGTTCATCACGAAATAAACAAAAAAGAGACCGCTCCTCCAGAAATTGAGATGCATGGTTTTGTCATTACAGTGATGACATGTAAAATGTATATATTTAGAGCAAGTGAAAGACAAAAGCATATTGATGTACTATGCTGTGTAAATGAGGTTAATGCAATGCATCACTGTTTCAGTGCATGCTGTAACTGAACTGATCTACATTGGCTGGTGTCATTCAGTCAATTTACTTAGCATGCTACCATTTCACTCATTGATTATATTGACGAGGAGCTCTGCCAACAGAACTCTTGTGAGCTCTTATGATTTCATGTGACGAGCAACCACCGCAATCAGACGTGTGTGTGTGCGCGTCATATGGGGTGACGTGCGTATCTGGGCATGAGGAGATATGATTGTCCAATGAGAGACTCTGTAAAGGAACATGCTATGTGTCATTCAACCTACGTCAGCATAAACATGGTAAGCTGCTAAATGGGTAATAAATTCTTGTTTGGATGCTTTACAACATATATATATATATATATATATATATATATATATATATATATATATATATATATATATATATACACATAATGTGTATTTGATAGGCTGTAAAACATCCAATATATACACATTTATTGCACATAAAACCCTGCAGGGTTGAAGAAGAGTGTGGCATACATTCAAGCACCCCACTGTGGGTGTTTGTGTGTGTGTGTTTGTTTAGTGCTCCTGCAATATGGTTTGAAACACTGGGTGATGAGAGCTTTACTGCTCACCCTTGACCTTTGAACTCTTAGTACTCTCTGCCTCTGACCCCACCCTGTGTCACACTCACAATTAACACACACACACACACACACACACACACTCACAAAGGGATGTGTAAACTCACATGACATTAGATGACCATCCCCCTTTGCCTGCCCTGATTCTACCTTTTCTTTATGGTACATCTGGATTTACTGCTTTAAACCTTTAGAGATATCACTGCCATTTAGTTGCACTATTTAAATGTAATTAAACACAGCTGCAGAAGTTTCCATATTCATGGAAATGAATGTCATGCCTTTTAATTCCTTTGAATTTATTTGAAGTTGCAGTTGTTGGATGTAGCAGTTGTTCCAACCATCTAGCTGATGGTAGATGTTTTATGTTTTAACCAGGTTCAACCATCTAGCTGATGGTTGCTGAAGAATCTTGAGGTAGTCTTCCTTCTTCCTTATTCCATCCAAGTTGTTCCATGTACCAGTTCTAAAACAGCACAAAACACAAGGCTACCAGCACCATAATAAAACACTGATACGTTGTTCTTGGGGTTGAATATGGGGTTGATTTATGTCTCATCTGACCATAAACCTTTTCTCCAAAAAAGTGAGTCTATGTATATTTTAGACCTTCTGTTGTTTTCAAAACCAATATAGAAAAATAAATTAATAAATAAAACTTCTGCACCATTTTTTTATCTTATAGTTTTTTTAATTAACAACATAATATACAATATTGTACATTTAGTACAGAACAAGAACAAACTTCTAGTTCTAAGAAACCACTGTAATTACAATATTGCCATGACATTCATATCTATGATATACAGGGTTGGGAAGTAACAGAATACATAGATACAAAAAAGTTAGTGTAATCTGTTGCAGTAAACAATTAGATAGGTGAATTTTAAAAATACAGTGACTAGCAGCATTACATTACAGCCTAAATTGGATCACTACTTTTACCATGTTTGTTACTAATCCAGTGAGTGAGCATGTGATTGTTAGATGCTCCACATAAATGTTGTGCTGCTAATGTTATTGTTAATAACACACACACAAAGCTATGCAACAGTTTGAAAACTTTTCATTTTATGCTGTAGAGAGTCAAGCAACATTTGCTACAGGCTCCCAAATACAGAGCAGGTGGAATGAAGGAGGCAGGATTCTGTGGGTCAAAGCATGAAGCTTAATTATATTTGTTTTTTTAAATGAGCACAGAAACATTAAACCTTATGAGTTAAACTAGCTAACTACGATGTATCTTGTATTTAGATCACTCACATTTAGTTCACAAGTTAGTATCTTTCTCATTTTCCATTCCACCTTAAGTACATTCATAGTAAAATGTAAGTGCTGCTGCATTTGAGGTGGAGTGGAAGCAATAATCCCGAAAAATCCAAACATGTCTGGGAATGTATAAGCATTTACTGAATTAAAGGATGCCTTTATCAAACCATTTTGTAGATATTCATTAGAATAAAAGGTTCAGGATCCTCACAATGATTTTCTTTGTTGCACTTTTGTGTTTTTAATAGTATTTATTAAAAATAAAAATAAACTCATCTGTATCACTGATTACTCAATAAAAGTCTCTAACTCTTAAGATTCTCCTGTACATTGAGATAATAGATATTATGCCCAGTCTTGGCTAAAACTGCAGCTGTCATTTTACCATTAAGACACACCTCCAAGTTTCATCTTTACCTTTAATGTTATTGCACTTTAATTTTGATGTACAGTATAAAACATTTTGAAATGATTTCAGTTTGTGTATTTGTCTACAAGTTATAAACAATACCATGAAAATACTGGTAACCATGAGAATTTTGGCCATAATAATTGTGAAATTAAATATTGATACTGTTTCATAACAGTATTTCCTAATCCCCACTCATAGGCCTTTTCCACCCAAAATGAATGGGTTGCATTCAGGCTTATAAGAATACGTTTTTTAATGAACCATCCTGTATTTACACCACTTTTAGTGGACTCGAGGATACATTCCAGAAAACGTCATCAACAGAAGGCATTGCACAGTGTCAGTAAACAGAAGTGAGAAGATGGTGGAGCATATAGACTACCTGCTACCATTTGTGGTGTTAAAGATGCCTACTGAAAGATGTTCTCCAATAGGCCTTTTCCACCAATGCAGAACAAGTTCCTTTCTGGGTTTGTGAACCAAATTTTGTGAGCTTAATTTTGAAGGGTTAAGTTTTGTGATTAAGTTTAGGCTTAAAAAAAGGCTTAGGTTTAGGTTTAATGGTTAATGTTGGGCTTAAAGTATAGCTTCTGGCGTTTTGGATCACCTCCTTTTCATGCTGGAGGGGTTTGCTTGCCTGAGTAACCTTAGGAGCTATGCTGTTGGGGGCATTAGCCCCTGATAGGGTCTTCTTTTCTATGTGACAGGCCAGACAATGTGAGATCCAGTTACCTTCATGAACAGCCAGAACAAGACAGGTTTCTTTCACCCAGAATAGGGTAATTGGGGCCTCATTCTGGAGCCAGCCCTGGGGAAGGGGGTCCTTGCCGAGTTCCTGGTGATCAGGCACCCATGGGGGCAGGTTTAGGATTAAGATTAGGGTTAAAATTATGGTTTGTTAAAATGGCTTTATAAAGACATAGGTTTGGGTCGTATGGCTGCTCTTCATATTAGACAGGGTTAGAGTAAGGGTTAGGTTTAGGTTTATTGTTTAAGGTTAGGGATAGCCTAAGGGTCAGGCTAGATTTTATGGCTGAATTTTAGGGTTAGAGTAAGGGTTAGGTTTTGGTTTCATGGTTAACTTTCTAGTTCGAGTACTGGTTAGTTTTAACTTTTATGGTTAAGATTAGGGTTAGATTAAGGTTCAGACTTAGGTTTTATGTTTAAGGGTACAGTTGGAGAAAGGGTTAGGTTTTGTGGTTATACTTAAGGTTAGATCTAGTTTTTATGTTTTATGTTAGAGTTAGAGTAAAGGTTAGGGTTACATTAATTGATAAAGCTTAGTGTCCCCCGCACTAAACAATTACCCCAAAAAATTCTGGGAAAACTTGGGTTGGGAGCCGGCACTGGTAGCCTTAGTCCTCTTAGCAGTAGAGGCACGGCTAGCTGGGATGCAGTGCATGGGGTTTCTGATCTTAAAGATTTGTGGGGACCTTCTGAGCTTTATGGACTTCATACATGCAACCATCAAGCCCAACACCCATGCTCCTACATCTTTGGTAGTGCCAGCTGCCGGGTTAGGTTAAGATAAGACTAAGGTTAGGTTTTGTGGTTAAAAGGGTTGTAGGGTTAAGCTTAAGTTCAGAGTAAAGGTTAGGTTTAGATTCATGATTAAATCTATGGTAAGAGTAAGGGCTAAGTTTAGGTTTTCTGTTTAAATTTAGGTTTGGAGTAAGGGTTAGGTTTAGGTTTATCATTTAGATTTATATCCTATGGTTAAGGTTATGGAAAGGTTTTATGGTTAATGTTAGGGTTAGAGTTAGGATTGAGTTTTATAGTTAAGGTTAAGGTTATAGTATTGGTTAGATTTAGGTTTCATGACTAATCTTAGGGTTATAGTAAGAGTTAGGTTTGGGTTTTATAGTTAAGGTTAGGGTTATAGTAAGGGTTAGGTTTAGGTTTTATGGGTAAAGTTAGGCTTAGAGTAGGGTTAAGGTTTTGTGTTTAAGGTTAGGGGGTTTAGGTTTTATGGTCAAGGATAGGCTTAGAGTAAAGGTTAGGTTTAGGTTTAATGATTAAAGTTAGGGTTAGAATAAGGGTTGGGTTAAGTCTTTATGGTTAAAGTTAGTGTTGGAGTAAGTGTGAGGTTTAGGTTTTTTTTGTTAAGATTAGGGTTAGGGCTAATGTATTTTTTAAAGGTTTATATCTGTAGTTTTTTCCTTTTAATAAGTGTGAGAAAAAAGAGAAGGAGAAGGGGAGGAAGTGGAAGGGCACTTCAACAGTAAGACGAGCCGTGAGCCATGTGAGAGATTTACTGCTGGACGTGTGGAATGCTTCTCACATTTGGAGAACGAATGTGGAGGTGCAAGAAAAGTGTGTGTGTGTGTGTGTGTGTGTGTGTGTGTGTGTGTGTGTAACCTACAATGTGTGTTTATACATGTATATGTACAAGAAACAAAGTACTTTTTCTGTACACGTACACACAAGTATACACACACACACATGCACACACACACACACACACACATGCACATACAAGTATACACACAAACGCAAACACACATCAAAATCAGGCAGGAAGAAGTTAGGCGACAAGCATGCAGAGCATCTAAGGAATCTAAATACACACACAAGCACACGCTCAGACCCACACACACACACACACACACACACACACACACACACACACACACACA